>OZ019952.1:6404246-6434746 GCA_963970385.1 Theonella swinhoei
CAGGTTGACTGCAACGCCTCAGTGTGAGCCTTCCACTTCTACCCAGGGAGGTGTCTTTTATGCACTTAGTCTGAGCAAGATTGCTTTGATATGGGTAGATCGCGCAAGAGCCAGCACAGCGTGAAGCTGGCTTGCTGGAATATGCGCTCTTTGGTTGAGAGTGAAGGAGGGCGGGAGACAGCACGATCACGATCTGATAGGAGGGACAAGGGCACAGTGGAGAAGAAGTCGACCTTGATGGTGTGGGAGTTGAAGCGATATGGTATCTTTGCAGCTGGGATATCAGAAACACAGTGGTTTGGTAACAACATCTACGACATTGAAGGTCACACCATCCTGCACTCAGGCCGCCCACTCCCAGGAGATGGCGACCACGCCAGACGAGGCGAGGGCGTCGGACTCGTCCTCAGCCCAGAGGCCACGAGAGCCTGGAGAGAGGGAGGGGAGGTGTGGCAGGCCGTGAGCGCAAGGGTCATTACTGCTAGGCTACCACTCAAGGTAGATAGAAGCCAACATCTCTCCCTCATCAGCATTTATGCGCCAACTTTCAGAGCCAGCATTGAGGAGAAGGACGACTTTTTTGCTGATCTCCAGAAGGTTCTAGATTCTATTTCTGACAATGATATACTTGTGGTGATGGGGGACTGGAATGCAAGAGTAGGGTCATACCAGGGTGGTGAGCAGTGGTGCAGGGTGATTGGGGGGGCATGGGTTAGGGAGAGCTAATGAGGCTGGTTTTGACCTCCTCTCGTTTTGCGAAATCAACAATCTCGCAATAATGAACACCTTTTTCCACAAGAAGGACATCCACAAACAGTCGTGGCAGCACCCAGGCACCAAGCTCTGGCACTGTATTGACTTTGTGGTTATGAGGCAGTGTCAACGTGAGAGATGTTTTGATGTTCAGGTGATGCGTGGTGCCACATGCTGGTCAGACCACAGGATGGTAAGGGCCAAAGTGAGTGTACGCATGGATCGCAAGCTGGTTGGAAGGAAGAAGGAGAGATCAAAGAAGCCATAGGACCATTGCGAAATGAAGAAGTACAGCTAGCTTTCGATAAGATGCTTGGAGAGCAGTTAGACCAGCAGTGGCCATCCAGCACCTCTGCACAGGAGAAATGGGAAACCTTGGTGTCCTGCATTCAGACAACATCACAGGAAGTGCTGCCAACTCAGGGCAAAGCAACGAAAGACTGGTTCCTGGAGAAGGAAAGCATTATACGACCTGCTTTGGAAAAGCGCAACCAACTATTGACCAGGTGGCTTGCATCACAGTCAGACAACGACAGAAGGAACTTCCTGAGACAAAAGAGTGCAGTGCAGAGATTAATCAGAAGGATAAAGAATCAGTGGTATCAGGATAGGGCCACAGAAATTGAACACTCTATGAAAACCAACTCAAATGCCTGGAAGAGCATAAGACAGCTACAGAGAGCAGGAAAAGGGCTGCAATCGATATGTTCTAAAGCAGTGAGAGCAGAGAATGGAGACATATGTAGGTCACAAGCAGAATGCAACGATAGATGGGTAAGACACTTCCAGAGCGTTCTCAACATCCAGAGTGAGTTTGTCTCCAGTGCCATTGAGGCTGCGCGACAACGGCCAGTACGTGCTGAGCTAGACAACCCGCCAACCGAAGATGAGGTCACAGATGCAGTTCAGGCCCTCAAAAGCAGGAAAGCTGCAGGAAAGAATGGGATATCACCTGAAGTTGTAAAGAGAGTGGCTCTCGGGTTTGGGGAGCACATAATGGAGCTCTTCAAGGAAGTGTGGGGATCTGGCAAGGTACCGAAGGATTGGGCTGATGCCATCATCATCACCATCCCCAAGAAAGGCGATCTCAGTCTCTGTGACAACTGGAGGGGGATCAGTCTGCTAGACGTCTTCGGAAAACTGTTTACACGTATCCTACAACAACGACTGCAGTGTCTTGCTGAGGATGAACTTGCTGAGTCACAGTGTGGCTTCCGGAAAGGTCGTGGCTGACGTGGGTGGACATGATCTTTTGTGCCAGGCAGCTTATAGAGAAGACACTGGAGCATGAGGACACCCTTCACCTCACTTTGGTTGATCTCAGGAAAGCATATGACAGCGTTCCCCATGCAGCTTTGTGGAGGGCTTTGGAGAAATATGGTGTTCCACCTGTGATGTTGAGTTTGATCAAGTCTCTCCACGAAGGAATGTCTGCTTCATTGTGCATTCAGGGAACAACTATAGAGAGTGAGGTGGAGGTCACAAACGGTCTACGCCAGGGATGCCCAATAGCACCAACTCTATTCAACTTGTTCTTCAATCTAGTAGTGGAATCATGGCGAGAAGCATGTGCAGACAATGGAATAACAGTCCTGTATAGGATGGATGGACAACTCATTGGGTCAAGGGGAAAGCAAAGTGAAGCAAAGTGGTCCGAACTCCAGTTCGCTGACGATATTGTCATCATTGCAACATCAAGCCAGGCCATGCAGCATGCCATGCAGAAGCTATCTGACATTACACAACAGTGGGGCCTAACCATCAGTATAAGCAAAACCAAGACAATGGTAGTAGGGGGCAGTGTGGCTGATCAGAACTTGGCATTATCCATCAGTGGGGACCAGGTTGAGGCAGTGCCGGAGTGAGTTCAAGTACCTTGGGTCGGTGCTGCACCAGAGTGGGTCAAGTGAGAGGGACATCAGAGAGCGTATTGCCAGAGCCTCCCGTGCCTTTGGAATGCTGTACAAGGTCTTCAAGAACCGGTCCCTATCAATAGCCACCAAACGAGCCGTATATAAAGCGGCAGTGCTTTCGACCCTGTTGTACGGGTCAGAGACATGGACAACGAAGCGTCCTCTAACCAGGTTGTTAGAATCCTTTCACAACCGGTGCATAAGAAGCATTCTCAGTGTCACTCGCATCCAACAGCGCATGCAGCGCATCACATCATCACAACTAAGAGAGAGATTTGGTATGCAGTATTTAATGGAGGAAGTGGTGATGGAGAGGCGCATGCAATGGCTCGGTCATCTAGCGAGGATGGACAACTCGAGAATGCCAAAACGGATTTTATTTGGTCGTCTAAGAAAACCAAGACCCTTCCACGGAGTCAAGCTTAGGTGGAAAGACAGAGTTAAAAAAGACATGAGCTCAATGAAGATTTACACCCGCTGGTATGAGGGAGCACAGGATAGGAAGAGATGGTACAAGAAATACCAACAAAAAATCAGCGAACTAGTGGACCGACGCATTGCAAGTGAAGAGGCTAGTAGAACTCGACCACCTTCCACAGCTGCCTGTCCATTCCTATGCCACCAGTGCAACCGCCAATTCCGTAGACAGGGAGACATGAGCCGCCATAAGTGTGATAGCGTGCGCAGTAGAAGAGGGAGACGCGTTTTGCCAAGGCAATCTTGCCCACCCACCCCTTCGGGTGGGACAGCTTCATCATGAATGATGGCTGTGTTCAAGGTTCAAGGGGTGTGTGTGTGTGAGTGTGTGTGTGTGTGTGTGTGTGTGTGTGTGTGTGTGTGTGTGTGTGTGTGTGTGTGTGTGAGTGTGTGAGTGTGTGTGTGTGTGTGTGTGTGTGTGTGTGTGTGTGTGTGTGTGTGTGTGTGTGTGTGTGTGTGTGAGCCCCAGCCACTGACCTGGTAGGCCACCAGATTAGGTTTAAAAGAGGAGCCGTCCTCCTCAGACCTCACCTCACCTGGGAGGGAGGCTAGTGGTGGCCATGACGATGGGCCTCTCTCCTCCCTCATCACCGACCTAATCCATAGCCAATAAAGTATATTTGATTCAGCAGATGTGTCCTGTTTATTGAGGTGTCCTCATTTCAGGGCTCAGGGGGAACTAATTAGGGGTTCAGGGCTCAGGGGGAACTAATTAGGGGGTTCCACTGTGGCTGTGACCTGATGTAAGATGAAAGGTCTGCTGGAGAGGACACTCGGGAAGACAGGAAGCTGTGGTGAGCTTCTGTGGCTACTGTCTTTCGAGGAAGGTACATCCTGAACTGTGAGAACTGAGAGAGAGAGGGGAGAGGGAGGGGGAGAGAGAACCTGAAAATGAGCCGGGCAATTGTACTCCTGTTGCCATGGTAACCACCTCAGGGGTGTGTCCATACACCTCTTCAATTGACCTTTGACCTGACAGGTGGTAGGCTATCTCCCCTCGACCTTCATTATACAAGTAGACAATGAGCGAGGACAGGACGGGACGTTGGGACAGGGGCTGGACTGGTTTCCCCCGGATACGAGCAGACCAAGTCTCCCCAGACTAGCGTTGGCCATCGTCAGAAATTCGGTCTCATTATCAGATCTACAGTGGGCGGGGTTTAGGTTATTAAATCACATGCATACAACGCCAGAGGAACCCCTCTAATGACAGCAGTTTATTGAGAGGTGTCCTCTGTCCTAGTGGCCTGAGGGGTCCCACTGTATGTATCCCAGTCTGATACCCATGTCACATACTGTGGTCCACAATCCGCTGCTGTCCGTATGCCGTTCCATCATGTCGTACCCAGCCGTACTGAGGTAGGTGGTCTCCATGTTCACAGTAATGGCGGATGTTGAGCTGTCCTGGTTGGTCGTATGTGTACCACATGATCCCAATCAGGAGGGACTGGGGACACGAGGACGTACTCCGAAGTAGATATTGGACCTTCAGTGATAATCACCATAGCAACACAAAATCACACTTTAACACTAATCCTATCCCCAGTCCACACCATTCTAGTCCACACCCACTGACATCAGCAACTAATAAATGGAGCCCCTGAGATACCTGTATGTAGTCTGGCCCCCCACCCCCTGTACCTGTATTCCCCCCCCCCCCCCAGTCTGGCCCCCACCCCTGTACCTGTATGTCCCCCACAGTCTGGCCCCCCGACCCTGTACCTGTATGTCCCCCCCAGTCTGGCCCCCCGACCCCTGTACCTGTATGTCCCCCACAGTCTGGTGAGGTAGCTGTCCTCCTGCCTCCATTCCTCTGACACCGCCAGAGGGAGGGGGACAGGGGTGTTAACTGCCGGTCCTAGCAACCACTGCTCCCCTACATACACCACAACTGCCACGCCCCCTAGCAACAGGGCTGGTATCACGATATAGTGGACTGGCATTCTGGCCTTTGATGGCTTTGGTACATGATAAGCTCCACCTCCTTTGTGTTTGGCTGGTTTCTTAGCAACAGTGTTCTGACCTGCTGTGTTCCCATCCACTTTCTAAAATTCTTTCTCTCCTCATTCTCTCTCCCTTCCCTCCCTCCTTCCCTCTTCCTTCCCTTCCCTCCTTCCCGCCCCGCTAGCTCCCCTCTCTCCCTCCCTCCTCCTCCTCCCTGCAGAACAGGTGCAGAACAAACCTCACTACAATGCAGAACCTCACTACAATGAACGACGCCGGCTAGTACCTTTCTCCTCGGCATGACTGAGGCACTAACTTCACTAACTCTACTAAGCGGATGCGACCACGCCTCCACGTGGTTGCTGCGCTTTAATTAAAACACCTCGTAGGCGCTAGGCTAGCTCTCCCTCCTCCCCTCTACAGACAGTCACACATGGTGAGACCAGCTACCATACTGGTCATCTGCAACCCGTGGAGTGGGTAGTGCACCGTGCAGTTGGTAGACCACCTCCTGGGTGGACTGCCACTCAGTTGCATGGTGGCTACTGGCCAGCATAGCACCTCAATTGTTTGGGGATCACACCAGACTATGATTCTCTCTCTCTCTCTCTCTCTCTCTCTCTCTCTCTCTCTCTCTCTCTCTCTCTCTCTCTCTCTCTCTCCTCTCTCTCTCTCTCTCTCTCCCCAGTATAGTGTGGCATACAGACAGGAGCAAGGTAAGAGCAGAATGACAAGAATATTTGATGTGGTCTCATACTCATACTGTGTGTCACTTCCAGCCCATTCCGACAGTGTGTGGGGTGTGGCCTGGACACGGAACGAGACCCTGGACCAGGAGCTCATTCTCTCCGGCTCAGTTGATAACACAGTCAGAGTGTGGGCGTGGTGAGTGACAGGGGAATGAGTCATTATCTAATGATGATATTGTTACAGGGATGACGGTGGTGGGGTGCTGGAACCAAAGTGACTTTTGATGGGCATCAATTGGGCAGGAACAGGTATGTATCTCTCCTTCCCAACTCCAGACTGGCATTACAAGTCCAGCTAGAGATGCTGCTATGAAGGTGTCCTGTTTCAGAGAGTGTTCCAGGTGACTGTCTTATTCCTCCCTGGCAGTTGCTGCTAGCAGTGGTCTGGATGGCTACATCAAGCTCTGGAGTCTCACATCTGGGGACCTCATAAGGAGTATTGATGGAGGGCCTGTGGATGTCTGGACCTTGGCCTTCTCTCCTGACTCAAAGGTACAGACTGAAGTCTACCAGTTACATAAGGTCTACATGATTACCATCAGCTAGGTGTAGACCCCCGCCCTGGAGTCAACTTTAGCACTATTGGCAATCTTGCCTCCTAATAACACTCACCCTCTACCTCCCTCCCTCCCTCCCTCCCTCCCCCTCCCTCCCTCTCCCTCCCTCCCTCCCTCCCTCCCTCCCTCCCTCAGTACATAGCCACTGGCAGTCACAATGGCAAGATAAATCTCTTCACAGTTGATGAGGGGAGGAAGACCAGTTCTCTCAATACCCGTGGCAAGTTCATCATGAGTGTAGCATATGTGAGTCACATGATAGTCACATGATCAATGCTATTCTTACTACTAGCAACCCCTCTAATTAGGCCACTAATTACAGCTAATACAGGACATGTACTCACATAGTAATAACCCCTTCATCACTAAAGTTCATTGACCCATTCTTCACCAATAGTCTATTAACCCATTCTCCACTGTATATACAGAGTCCAAATGGGAAGCTGGTAGCATGTGGTGCTGTGGATGGTATAATCAATGTGTTTGACATTGAGAGTGGAGCACTGCTGCACACCTTGGAGGGACATGGCATGCCCGTAAGGTCCCTCTGCTTCTCCTCTGACTCCCTCCTGCTAGTGACTGCCTCGGATGACAAGGACATGAAGATATATGATGTGTAGGTAGTGGGTGTGGTGGGGGTGTGGTTGGGAGGATATGATGTGTAGGTAGTGGGTGTGGTTGGGAGGACATGATATGTAGGTAGTGGGTGTGGTTGGGAGGTCTGTTACTGGTTGTGTGGTACTAGTCTAGTGTCTTTATTTCTCCTCAACCTCCCTCTCTCCTCTCCCTCTCCCTCTCCCTCCCTCTTTCTGCTCTCTCTATCTCCCCTCCCTCCCTCCTTCCCTCCCCTCCCTCCTCCCTCTCCCTCCCCCCCCCCCTCCTCCGTCCTCCCTCCCTCCCTCCTTCCCTCCCCTCCCTCCTCCCTCTCCCTCCCCCCCTCCCTCCGTCCTCCCTCCCTCCCTCCTCCCCTCCTCCCCCCCTCCCCCCTCAGTCAACATGCCAGTCTGGCAGGTACCCTCTCAGGTCACAGTTCATGGGTCCTCTCCGTTGCCTATTGCCCTGACAACCAGCAATTTGTCACTGGGTAAGACCTACAGACCCCGATAGTAGTCACTATCACAGGGTCAATTGTGTCTGTAGATCCAGTGATAAGACTGTGAAGATATGGGATGTCAGTAACAGGGAGTGCTGTCATACCTTCAAAGAACACAGTGATCAGGTGACCACAATCATAGACTGTAGCTGGTTCCCTATATAATGTTGTCATTGTGTTGGATATGTTGCTCTTGGTATTCAATGGCTGTGATATAGCCCCAGGGACAGTACATACTCTGTACATTGGAATTGTCCCTTGAAGTTTTGCTTGAGGGGACATCCTATATATATTATATACACATCCTTTGAGAGATGTGGTATGGTGGAAATTAACTATACTCTCCCTCCTTCCCTCCCTTCCTCTCTTCTCCCTCCCTCCTCCCTCCCTCCCTCCCTCCCTCCCCCCCCCTCCCTCCCTCCCCTCCCTCCCTCCCCTCTCTCCCCCCCTCCCTCCCTCCCTCCCAGGTGTGGTGTGTCAGCTATAACAGTAGTGGTACTAAGGTAGTCAGTGTATCAGATGACAAATCTCTGTTAGTCTACAACTGTCCAATATGAATATTGGTGAATCAGAAATAGATGACTGCCCCTGCTAACGTGCTATTGCAGTAGAGCCAAGGACTTGACACCACGTTACTACGTTACTAAGCTGTCTACATTATGTCTACAGTGTAACCTCTCTTAACAGCCACCCCTCAACAACAGCCATCTGCTATATAACGGCCAATAGCCCTGGTCCCAATTTAACTTAACCCCTGTATAAACCCCTCTACAACAGTCACCTCCGTATAACAGCCAAAACACCATTGCCCAGGGTGGCCGCTATAGTGCTAGGGGTCCCAGTGTACAAATAGGTAGTCTACACTAGACCAGTACTACTGTACATACACTTGGAGAATTGGCTGTGGTTGTGTTACTGATGTCTAATCAGTACTATATATACGAGGTAAAGCACACACACATCTTGTGCATGTGCATTGTTAGAGAATTCCAATATATACAGAAGGTTCCTATTTTCTGCCGTGAGTTTTGACTGACATATTTAATTGCTAGTTAATAATTTATTATCTATGTTAGTGGTGGTAGTACAGTACTCCTGTATCTGGTCTGGAGGTGAGTCATTCTCTGTAGCCATTGGTGGCCACAGAAGGCCCTTAGCCCCTCCCCCTCCTCCAGGAGGTGGGGTAGCAGGTGACCTTGCTGGGAGTGGAGTAAAATGGAGTCCTCAATACTCCACAGGATGCACACACAATAGTACACCTGCCAGTGGGAGAGGAGGGAGGAGGGAGGGAGGGATGAAGGGAGGGGAGGGAGGGAAGGAGGGAGGAAGGGATGAAGGGAGGGAGGGAGGGGAGGGATGGAGGGAGGAAGGGATGAAGGGAGGGAAGGGAGGAGAGGGAGGGGAGAGGGAGGGATGGCGGTAGGAAGGTGGAGTTAGCTACAGAACACCTCATTCTACGTGTCCCCACTCTCTAGCTCCACATGTGACCATCCACTGGCAATACCTCGGTCTATTATTGGGTACCCACCTAGGCACAGCTCCTGCCTAATGAGGGGGTGTGGCTTGGCCTAGTCACACAACGACAAATCATTTTACACAAACAGTTTCATCATGTACATGTCATGTACATGTACATTTACATAATTGTCCAGCTGTACAACGAGGTGGGTCCACTACTGCCCAGCCACAACATGCTTCCCAATCATCTGGTTATTACTTACACCACAGTATACGGACTAGTTGATGGTATATGTGGTATTGGTGTCCATCACAGTATCCATCATGTATTGATCTAGTTACTTCACCTCACAGTACACACACACACACACACACACACACACACACACACACACACACACACACACACACACACACACACACACACACACACACACACACACACACACACACACACACACACACACACACACACACACACACACACACACACACACACACACACACACACACACACACACACACACACAGACCATTGAGACATGCCACAAGGGACCCTGGTCTCACCTGGTAGTCAACTCCCATGACGATGGTTGTGGCCAGGTAGAGGAGTACCTGAGGCCAGTCCAGGAAGTTGAGGAACATCTGTCTCAGCCACAGAGAGACCACCTGGGCCACTGTACAACCTGCCAGGTGGAAGGCCGAGAGGAGACGAGGGGCTTCAGACTAAGGGAGAGGGGGGAGAAGTGTGAGGGAGAGGAGGGAGGGGGAAGTGTGAGGGAGAGGAGGGATGGTGTGTGTGTGAGACATGTGTACCTGTAATATCATCTCCACATAGTGAGATATGGTGGAGATGACAGGCTGTAATGGCGGTCCAGATGGAGGATTCTGGGAGGGAGAGGGAGGGAGGGAATTTGAACATGAGTGGAGTGCCTTAATTATTGGAGGCATACACGTAGGAGAGTTGGGGGGCACCATGATGTAGTGTTCACGAAGGCATGGCTAGCGTAAGCAACATAACCAATGAGTGCATGCACACGTCTTTAAAAAGTTGTGGCAGCCCCTCGCGGTTGCGGGGGCACGTGCCCCCAGTGCCCCCGCGGTTCCTATGCCTATGGAAGGTCTTACTGTCCTAGTACACACCACATGACTACTGACATGTGATGTCACCATCAGATGATGGAGGTGAGATAGGCACTGTACAGAGGTGTCCACATCTCCCCTCATCACGAGGAACACTAGTCCATGGAGCCAATTGAATCCTAGATGGAGGGGGGAGGAGTCTTGGGGTGGTGGGTGGAGCTTGTGATGTGTGAGGAGTGACATGAGTGATGGGAGATGGGTTGAGATGTTAGGTGGTGATAACAGGCCCAGGTTTACTCCATACCTACACCGAGAGGAATTAAGAGGTGTCCTGATTGATGAGGTATCCTGATTGGTGAGGTGTCCTTATCGGTGAGGTGTCCTGATTAGTGGGGTGTCCTGATTAGTGAGGTGTCCTGATTAGTGGGGTGTCCTGATTAGTGAGGTGTCCTTATTGGTGAGGTGTCCTGATTAGTGAGGTGTCTGGATTCAGAGTGTTTGAACTCCACACATTACCTGATGATCATCTCGGCCCCTACTTCATTAATAGAGGAGTGTGCTAGTGGTGATAGTTGTGAGGTGGGGAGGGGTGTTCCCGTTGTCTCACTTCCTCCATCTGCCTGAGACCAGGTCGGATGTCTCTGGGAGTGGACCTCCACAACCCTCTTCAGTAGTACAGCAACCACTGTACATAGAGAGGGGAGATCACACACACACAGTCCAGTAGCTCACCAACTAGACTAATAGGTGAAGTTTCAATGCTACTGACTAATAGGCAAACTTTAGTCTCAGAGCAGATACCATCATGAGGAGCAGCATGCAACCCTCTAGCACTGCAGTTGGAAGAGTCTTCAGTTTTGCAAACAAAATCCCTTGAGGACTATGTATCTTTCTCAGTAATACTTCAATATAACAATCACTGGAATGGATATGTAATTTTGTTGTCGAGAATATTATTTGAATACTAAGGGCAGTGTTTCTTAGCATAAAGAATAAAACATGTTCCAAAATAAACAGGAAACAGTTGTTTATATTGGAAATCTTAAATCACAGACCTCTGATGAAAATCGACCCTCAACTTTAAAAGTGTAGGATACATGGTTCTTACACTTTGTTGTAATTTTGAAGAAAAGTACAGGAAATTTTCCTACACATCCAAATGCAGCCATAAAAGTGAAGGTGAAATTTAAAGAATTGATAGGAACTTTAGCCAAAGTGCAGGGCATATTTCATGTATTTTAACTCAAAAATGTTGCTTTAATTGTGTATTTGGTGGTCACCTCATTTGCCTATTTAAAATGGAACATGTCATAGAATTATAGGCCAAATATTTTGTCAAACCCTCACAATCATTAGGTAGTGTTCCTTTCCTCATCACTTCTTCACAAAACACTTCTCTCACTTCACCAAGCCACGCCTCCTCATCACGTGAGGGGGTGTGGTCACCAGACAAGAGCCTGTACAACCCACTCCCTACAAGGTAATAGTCACATCTCTGTTAGCAGCCAGCGATGGTCCACCATATTGGCAATTAATGAAGTATTGTACCTTCATCTGTGTTGGTTTCCATGGTGATATTACCATAGTAACAGGGAGGAGGAGGATAATTAGTGAATAATGGCCAGGGGTAGTCCTCATCAGGCTACAGGAGGGAGAGAGGGAGGGGAGAGAGGGAGGGGAGACGGGGAGGGGAGAGGGGGAGGGGAGAGAGGGAGGGGAGAGGGAGAGGAGAGAGGGAGGGGAGAGGGGAGAGGAGAGAGGGAGGGGAGTGAGGGAGGGGAGAGGGAGGGAGGGAAGGAGCCACAGGTGTACCTCAGTGAGAGAGAGAGGTGGTAGACATCGTTCATGTGGTCCCCCAATGAGGTATCCAGCCACTAGCAGTCTGTTGACAACCACTGACTTCTCATCCACAGCCACACTGCTGCAGAGGACAGCATATGAGACACACAGTAGTCAGTTACACGTGTTGTAGGAGACAGACAGATATAAGTTGTGAAGGAATGGGGTTAAGGGAACAGTCACCCAGTGCCTACCCATTCTCCATGGCAACAGCTCTCTGTTGTCTTAGCAACGTTTCTAAGAGGTTAAACTTGATTTGGAGGAGAAGTAGTGTGTCCAGACATGTGGTCACCATGGAAACGACCCTGAGTCCAACGAGGTGATTTTCTGGGTATCCTAGCAATGGCTGATTGTGGGCGGGGTCAATCAGTACTAGCTGATGTAGGAGACGGGACAATAAACTTGGTGTGGCCTCTGGTGTTGGGGGTTCGGAGGTCAAAAGTTCATACATTATGGGAAAGTTCGAGATAACATTGAGCAGTGTAGTTAGTGCCTACAGGGGAGGGGGGAGGGAGGGAGGGAGGGAGGGAGGGAGGGAGGGAGAGAGGGAGGGAGAGACCATTATTGAATACCTGGAACCATTCTCACTGACCTTATGGAGGGTGTGGTCTGCAGTATCCAGGGGGTGTGTCAGTGGAGCAACCAATCTCTCATCTCTCCTCTTGTTCTCTCCCTCTCCCTCCCCCTCCAATACACCCCACACCTCCTCCAGCCTGCTAGACACCAGACCTGCAGAACAGAGTGTGTCAACTGTATCACTCTGTGTCAACTGTATCACTCTGTGTCAACTGTATCATTCTGTGTCAACTGTATCACTCTGTGTCAACTGTATCACTCTGTGTCAGCTGTATCACTCTGTGTCAACTGTATCACTCTGTGTCAACTGTATCACTCTGTGTCAACTGTATCACTCTGTGTCAGCTGTATCACTCTGTGTCAGCTGTATCACTCTGTGTCAACTGTATCACTCTGTGTCAACTGTATCACTCTGTGTCAACTGTATCACTCTGTGTCAGCTGTATCACTCTGTGTCAACTGTATCACTCTGTGTCAACTGTATCATTCTGTGTCAACTGTATCACTGTGTCAACTGTATCACTGTGTTAACTGTATCACTGTGTCAACTGTATCACTGTGTCAACTGTATCACTGTGTCAACTGTATCATTCTGTGTCAACTGTATCACTGTGTCAACTGTATCACTGTGTTAACTGTATCACTGTGTCAACTGTATCACTGTGTTAACTGTATCACTGTGTCAACTGTATCACTGTGTCAACTGTATCACTGTGTCAACTGTATCATTCTGTGTCAACTGTATCACTGTGTCAACTGTATCACTGTGTTAACTGTATCACTGTGTCAACTGTACCACTGTGTCAACTGTACCACTCTGTGTCAACTGTATCACTCTGTGGTCTGTGTTCACTGGGGGACCACCTACCACAGTTGATAAGCTCTCTGGCTCCAGGAAATGTGGCTGCAATCTGAGACACAAGACACTCGTACCCATGACGATCACACCAGCTCACCTACAGACAATAACAGTGTGTGTGTGTGTGTGTGTGTTCCTCTCTCTCTCTCCCTCACCTCCACTCCCTCCCTCATCCTCTCTCTCTCTCTCCCTCACCTCCACTCCCTCCCTCATCCTCTGCCACATGCCCTCTACACACAGCCCCAGCAGACCAGTCCTCTCCACAAGCCACACCCCTCTCGGACTCCAGCACATACTCAACAGGTGGTCCACTAGCACACAACCCATATGGAAACCACACCCACTCAGGTGACCTTTGACCTCATCCACACCTATCTGTCAAAGTTCCGTCAGTTCAATATGACCTCCATATACATGTATAGCAGTACAGTACCTTCTTGATGGCATTAGCAATGTGAGTGTGAAATTGATATTTCTCCATGGCAACAAGCCCCGCCCCTGTCTTATAAAGCTGTCGGCATACAAATAGCCACGTTGTCATGACACCAGGAGTGACAGGTAGCTCACCAGCCATACATTGTAGACAGAACTCAGCTAGCCTAGCCAGCAGGGCTGGGGAGCTGTAGGGTGTGATTGTCATGTGATGAAGTGGGTACATGGACATCGGACCATCCACCCACCTCAGTAGGGCCCTCAGTCCACTGTCACTGGATGACAGCCTCCCCATTATCTGCCCCACCCACTCCATGGTTTCCATGGCAACTTCGGGCCCCTCCCTCTGGAGGGGAGCAAGGAGTGTGGACAGCACAGCTTCCTGTAGAGTATGATATAGTAGCTGGAGGTACTGCCTGCAGTGAGGACACCTCAATAAACAGGACACACAATGGAATTTTAACAGAATGCTTCATTAATGACTAATCAGGACACCTCACCAATCAGGACACCTTACTAATCAGGACACCTCACCAATCAGGACACCTCACCAATCAGGACACCTTTCTAATCAGAACACTCTGCAGAGAGAACACATGTACTTGTATCAGTAGCTGTCTGGAGTGAGTACTGCTGGTCACTAGCTCCTGGAAGATATGGATGAGTAGGTGGGCGGGGTCTAGGGACATGGAATGGTGGGTGTGGTTCCAGGGGTCAGAGGTTACAGTAGGTGGGAGGGAGTAGAGGAGTCGAAGGAGATGAACCAGCACATCTGTAATGGTGACTGTGGGGGGGGGGGGGGGGGAGGGAGGGAATGGTGACTGTGAGGATCCATTCTATTAGATCATAGCTATCCCAAATACTGTAATTTGATTGGTCATTTAATAGTGCATGATTTCAATAGTACCCCATGCTTACAAGCAAACATATAGACACCCTACAATTTTAACAAGCAAACATATAGACACCCTACAATTTTAACAAGCAAACATATAGACACCCTACAATTTTAACAAGCAAACATATAGACACCCTGCTCTGATCTAAACAAGTTAGACACTGGATGTAAGGGATCTATGGAATTCAGAAACCCTCAGGCCATCTGTAGTGCCCTCGCTACGCTCAGGCAACTACATACAGATGGCCCTCGAGTTTCTGAATTCCATAGATCCCTTGCATCCAGTGTATAACTGTTATTTAGGACACACTTATCACTAATCAGGACACCTCACTAATCAGGACACCAGGACTTCTTCCATCCCAGCGGTGTCCTGATCAGAGAGGTCCAGTCACCTTGTCTCCCTGCCACGGTGATGGGGAAGAGGGCTCGGCCCTCTCTGTACATCATCACTCTCTCCACAAGAGACACACAGTGACAGAGATGGAGGTAGTGGAGGGTGGACTGATTGTAGAACCCTGTACGTGACGTGGAATGGGGACAGAACACAATGGTCTCTAGTCCATACCTGATTCATGGAGTGTGCGGTTGGAATGCCTGTATCCATGGCGATGTACCCTGCATACCATCACATGACTCACCACACCTTGCAGCTGAGCAATATGATTGGTTGACATATCCGATGACCTCATCACAATACAGCATTAGGTAATCTTACAAAGGCAGGTCTCTCTCTCATGGCAGTGAAGACCATGGAACGACTGAACTGGCCATGCTGAGGGAGGAGGGTCAGAGGTCACCTCAGAGACTGAGGGGACAACACACGGGACCCCTCTAATTAATCCCCACTTACAGACCACTTCCTAAACCACTGGGCCAGGGGGTCCACCAGACAGAGGAAGTGGGCGGGGCTCAACTGGAGAGGTCGGTCGTACCCCAGGGTCAAGAGGTCAAAGGTTGCACTAATCATGTCCTCCACAGTTCTCTCATGAAACCGTAGCCAGTAAGAAGTGACCTCTCTCTGGAAGTGGTTCAGGAGGTTCACCTGACGACAGTGGAGGACAGACAGTTAATGATGGCACCACTTCAACTAGCTCAGTAAACAGGACACTTTTTGTCCTAATACGGGACACTTTGTTGTCCTAAATGATAACATTTGTCCTAAATGATAACATTTGTCCTAAATGATAACATTTGTCCTAAATGCCATTTGTGTACTTTTCAACCTCTGACCCCAATGACTGTCCTGTCAGAGAGGCTCCTGCTATTGAGTACCTTTTGGAGTAAGGCAAGTGCACGGTCATCAGCAGGGTCTATCCCCATTGCCATGGTGATGGCCACACCCTCGTATCCCTGAAAGAAGCCATGCAGCTGCTGGGTGAGGGAGAGGAAGGCCTCCCCGGCCGTGGTCGACGTGTGGGCAGAAAATAGACGACTATGGAAGGTGAGACTCAGACCCTGTGACATCACATGACATCATATGACATCACATGACACCACCTGACTCACAGATAATGTAGTGTTGCTGTCTGTCAGAGCCTCGGAGAGGACAGGTTTCAGTTGACACCACGTCTCCATGGCAACCAGGTCCCCCACTGGAAACTGGAGCAGGTGGTGCATGGCCTCAACACGGACCTGGAAACAAGACATATCCATGTCAACCCACTGATCACGAAGTGAGACATCTCAACAAACAGGACACATTCCACCCCTGATATCAGGCCACCTCCCCTGGTTGTCCTAATTAGAGAGCAGCTCCGTGTACCTCCAGAGGTTCCGAGGGGGCCAGGTCCTCAGCTATGGCCAGCAGCTGGTCTGGGGACCAGAGAGCTGTCTGACTGAGAAGATAGGAGAGGTCGGACGAGAGGGAGGCATCCAGACTGAAGTACTGGGTGGACTGGGAGAGGGAGCGAGAGAGGAGGGAGGGAGGGTGAGAGTGGGTGGGGCTTAGTGACAGCTGCACAGAGTTGTCCAACTGTGGAGGAAAGGGAGGGAGGGAGGGAGGGAGGGAGGGAGGGAGGGAGGGAGGGAGGAGGGAGGGAGGGAGGGAGGGAGGGAGGGAGGGAGAGATGGAAGGAGGGAGAGAGGGAGGGAGGGAGGGAGGGAGGGAGAGAGGGAGGGAGGGAGGGAGGGAGGGAGGGAGGGAAGGAGGGAGAAGGAAAGAGATGTATATACATGTACGTCAAATCACAACCATAAAAGCCGAAGTAACAACTAATGTACATGGATTAGCAAATGGGGGAGCTACCATTTCTTCCACAGTGTCTTTGAGCTGTGAAGTGAAGTTCTGGTAGAGTTGCCTGTACCTGAAGTGAGGGAAGACATACCAGAGACTGAGAGTCAGAGGGTGACAGTGGTCCTACTGTGGAGATGACAGTATGTCCTCTGTCAGCTGGGCTGCTGAGGTGTGGCCGTCTCCCTCCAGACAGATACTGCCCAGTGTACTGGTCACCAGAGGAGACAGGTGTGAGGAGAGGATATCCTGGACCTGACGTACCAAGTCATAGCTGTGGGAGGAGGGAGAGGAAGAGGAGGGAGAGGGAGGGGGAGGGGGTGGAGGGAGAGGGAGAGAGAGGGGGGAAGGGAGGGGAGGGAGAGGGAGGAGAGGAAGAGGAAGCGGCAGAGGGAGAGGGAAAGAGGGAGGACACCACTGGAGACAACACTGTCACTGTGGCTGCACTGACCAGTGGAAGTGTTCATCTGTGGTAGGTAGCTGAGCCAGTGCCTCTTCACAGGAGCACTGTGGATGGCTGTTCAGGTAACCCACGGCAACACCAACCAGCTGACGAACTGCCTTAACCAGTTCCAGACTTGTCTGACCAGCTCTATTTGATTGGTGAGGTCCGTTGGTTAGTGCACGAGTCCCAGCATGTGTGTGAGGTCTGCTCATGTCTGCAGACGAGGAACCAGCTCTACCTGCCCCGCCCCTATTTTGCACACACCAAGAACACCTGCAGACGACTGTGAGTAGATCTAATGTCAATGGACTTACCTCTTTAAATTAGGTCTTTGCCTCTATGACCACCCGTCACCTGTAGCAAGATACTTCCAGAGCAAACACAGCTGTTTACTGTAGTATCTCACCGTGCGCCATTGCGTTTACGCATGCGCAGAAATCCATTAGTCAGCGTTGGCACCTCGCTTTCAAGTTGCTCCAGTGTTGGCTTGAAAGAAACAGACGAGAATGGACTTATCGCTACCGTCCCTTGTTCTGATGATATACGTGTTTTCCCGCAGCTGCACAGCAGATGACGGTGAGTTACAGGGACAAGAATTGTAGTACAATACGCCGCCACAGGCCAGTGTCTGCACTATAGCCGTACTATTGATAACAACTTTACTACTGTATTAGCAGTAGCTTTGGAATCCCGTCCCTCGAGCCCTGCATTGAACAATTGTAATGATTTTACTACAACGTTATATATCTGGTAAATGAAGGGGCCTTATCGTTACATTGTAAGTGGACGTTGGTTGACAGCCGCGTGTTAACAAACATGCCTTACCCTCCTGCCAAAATCCCATCCAGTATTGGATATGTCAACACTAATATAGCTGCATTAGCACCAGAAACAGTGTGTGCATACCAGGGATGGTAGTGTTGGCTGGCCTGTGTGTTGCTCAGGCTACAGCACCTGCTGTTGTGTGCATGTAAGTAAACACCACTTATCCAGGAAGCAGCACAGAAGAGAGAGCTACAAGCCAATATCTCACCTGATGACAATGCCAAATACTTTGTGTCCACCTACAAGTCAGCAACATTTAATGCATTAGACACTGCCTGCCTGGTGTTAGTCACCTGAGGAGGAGTGACTGACCACCTGGCTAGGGTTTGGCACAGCAATCCGTTGAAATTGTGTTTTGTTTTTTTTTTGGTATAGAAAGTAGTTTATCTCTCGTTTCAACACTTGACAATCAAAAGCCAACACACACAGTCTTGTGCAGACTATGAATGGATCAGAACAAATGGAACACTTCCTCTAATAGCAGGAGAAGGGCAAGACAAACTATGAAAACGCATGATAACAACAAACTGTTTGTGCAGCAATAGCCCTTAGTGTAGTAGCCAACAGCCCACTACTATCAGTACTCTGACTGGTGGGGGATGTGAAGTCACCACAGCTGTTGGCAGGAAATGTGCCAGTTGGTGATAATGACAGTCACTATTGACCTGCTTCCTTTGTTGAGGCTGCAATGGTCTCACTTGGAAGTCCCCCTCTCCCTCAATATTCAAAACACTTCCTTCCAGTGTGGCTAATGAGAAATGTCTTACTTGTAGTATAACTGGTAATCCCCTAATGAGACCTCCTCTATGCTGTGAGAGACCCATCCCAGAAGCTACTGTAGACATGAGACAAAAGGAACCTTTTGCCAAATAGGTTACATAACTTTTGTTTCATCTCACTAATGTACAGGAACCACTATGGCAACAGTAGATATAAGATAAGAAGAGTTTGTATTGCACTAACTAGAGTGTTATGTCCTCTGTTAGGTGCAGTGGGGATCAAGTTTGATCCCTCCTCCTATGAGACTACTGGGAACAGTGTGGTCGTCATGGTAATTGGCAGTAACATCGCAGAGAACATCTCTCTCTCCATCGAGGCAGCTGATACAGGTATAACACTACATACCAGCATAGTACTATATGTATGTGTAGTGGAATGGAGTATGCAGTAGGTGTTGGTGGCTTGTAATACTCACTACTGAGTGTGTCAGTGGTTTACTATGTAGCTCTCAGCTCTTTGAAGTGGAAGCCAATCCTTAATAATTTCACAACAGTCTCTCTCATAGAAGCTTCAGTCTATTTGGGAAACCATTTTTCTCACATCCTGTGTTTTCTCCAGTTATACATGACATGCAATTACTGCCCTTCCTCTTGTGTGGGAAATGGTCACCCAGTTATGTATGAGGCACCCAGGCTGACGAGCTCCTCTCTCTTGTAGCCAGCCTCAAAAGGGAGTTGGAGGGAGGGGAAGCTAGAGTACACCATACTCCCTCATTTCTGAAGCTTCCTTCTTCCATATATGGCTGTGCTCTGGACTCTGGTTGTGCTATGTATACTGGTTGTTACCATGGCTACAGTGGGACGTTAGTACATCTGCCAATTATTATAGTTTGATAGACACAGAGATAACCTGTCTCCTGTGAACTCTGTGGCTTGTAAACTGAAAGTGTATCTCTCCCTCTCCCTCTCTCCCTCTCCCTCTCTCCATCCCTTCCCTCTCCCTCTCCCTCTCCCTCTCTCCATCCCTCTCCCTCTCCCTCTCCCTTTCCCTCTCCCTTTCCCTCTCCCTTTCCCTCTCCCTCTCCCTCCCTCTCCCTCTCCCTCTCCCTCTCCCTCTCCCTTTCCCTCTCCCTTTCCCTCTCCCTCTCCCTCCCTCTCCCTCTCCCTCCCTCTCCCTCTCCAGGTGGGGGAAACTCAGCTGTGGTATCAGTACACCCAGCCAACTTCACTCTCTCACCATCACAGCTTCAGCAAACCTCCACTGTCACACTCTCACCACCTCACACTTCTGATGTGCTAGTTGTGCTGCTTCTTAATCAGTTCATCAGTAACGAAGAAGTGGGGTCAGGGGTCAGTGGGAGTGGGGATTCCCCCTTGACACCCACTGGTAAATATCAGATAGATAATGCCACAGTCGCCTTCAGAATAAAAGAGATTACGTCATCACTAATGTTGCCAGTATCATCAGTAGTAGCGCTGTCAACAAGTACAATGATGTCATCTACATCGCTATCACGACCTCCATCTGAATCACCACAGTCCACACCCATGGCAACAAGTAGTGTTCCACCACCAACCAGCACGGGACTTGAAATACCACCTACCACCTCACTTTCATTGCCCATATCACTGTCAATATCTACTCCATCCCCACTGCCTACAACTAGTGTACCTACGTCAACTTCTGTACCTTCACTACCTACATCAACTTCTGTACCCCCAATAACTACATCACTCCCAATACCTACATCAACCACTGCACCTCTACCTCCCCCGATACCAACATCAACTACTCTACCCTCGTTACCCCCAATGCCAACATCAACCACTGCACCTCTACCTCCCCCAATACCTACATCAACTAGTCTACCCTCGTTACCCCCAATACCAACATCAACTAGTCTACCCGCGTTACCCCCAATGCCAACATCAACCACTGTACCTCTACCTCCCCCAATACCTACATCAACTAGTCTACCCTCGTTACCCCCAATACCAACATCAACTAGTGTACCCTCGTTACCCCCAATACCAACATCAACTAGTGTACCCTCGTTACCCCCAATGCCAACATCAACTAGTGTACCCTCGTTACCCCCAATACCAACATCAACTAGTGTACCCTCGTTACCCCCAATACCAACATCAACTAGTGTACCCTCGTTACCCCCAATGCCAACATCAACCACTGCACCTCTACCTCCCCCAATACCAACATCAACTAGTGTACCCTCGTTACCCCCAATAACCACTTCACTGCCTACTGCCTCAGTCATCCCAACAGACCCTCCAGAAGGTTCTTCATCTGGCAGTGCCATGGTAACTGTCGTCGTGGTAATAATCATTATATTGCTCCTAATTGTGGCCATCATTGTTGTCATTGTGGTCATATTTCTTGTGAGGAAGAAGAGGCGAACTCACACCTACTATACTGCTGGAGTCAGTGGCAACAAGTTCAACCACTACATTGATGTCCAGGTATATATGTGGGGGAAATACAGTGGAACCCCTCTAATTAGGGTCCCTTTAATTAGGGCCCCTGTAATTAGGGTCCCTCTAATTAGGGTCCCTCTAATCCAAAGTCCACCCCCATTTGTCTTCCACCCACTCACTGATGTTCTGTGAGGTAATGCTATATTAGTAGTTGGCTTCTTCCAGCCAGTGAGTGGCTTAACTCCCTACCAAATAGGTCACTTGGCAATCCAATACAGTATCCACCTCCTCAGTGTATTGGCACTATACACTGAGGGTGCTATGACTACATATATGATAGTCCCCTACACTGCTTATTGCAATGTACATGTAGCTAACAACACACACACACACACACACACACACACACACACACACACACACACACACACACACACACACACACACACACACACACACACACACACACACACACACACACACACACACACACACACACACACACAACATGCATGCCTATTCCGGTATCCCTCTAGGAAGTTACTGTGTACATAGGAGGTACCGTATGGCCTCAACATGTGGTGGTGTTTATCTTACAGGTGCACACCGAGGAAGACATGCGGGAGAAGACTCCTGACTCTAAAGATATTCCACTGTTTGAAACCAGTTTTGTTGGCAATGGAAACCGTGGCTCTACGTCTGTGCTGAATGATGCCTATGGCACTTCTAGTTTCAAAGGAGAGCTTGCAGCTGTCATCAAGGCCAGGAGCTCCTCACAGTTGGATGCTGCTACTAGTGACCGGGGACCTACAGGGAACGGGACCCAGATGAACAGTGACTCCATACCCAGAGAAGAATAGATAAGGAAGTGTTTCTGTCAAGCCTTTGCTATATTACATTCCGTGTCGGTGATCTACGCGTGCGCATGCGCATTTCACAAATTGGCGCGACTTTGCAAGACTATCATGAGTAGGAAACATGAATATGCGGAAAGCAGCATATTCAATACAATATGGCACAACCACCAAGGCCTCCGTGTCTACAAGACACAAACAGTTCTTTGAGGACACTACAGACAGCCATTGCCCAATGCGAAGAGACGGAGAAAGCTGTCAACACAAGGAAGGACGAGGTAGACGCTGAGATCGACGCCTGCCTGGGTAGAATAGGGCAAAAGCTGAAGGATCAAAGCGAAGGGATTCGTGTAAGGAAGACTACTAGTCTCAACGAACAAAAAGATGAACTGGAAAGAATTACAACTGAGCTCCGGGCAGTGGACAAGTTGCAGCTCGCTACTCCACAAGAGAGGGAGAGAGCAGAGAAGTTGCAGGAAGACTTCGATATGGCTAAACACTTCCCTACCGTGAGCTCCACGTTCATCACCGCCCTAACCAACCCTTACGACCAGACCATCCAGACAATGACTTCTAATCTTGGCGGGGTGTCCGGTGGTGTCCATGCTCCCTCCAGCACTTGCGACGCTGGATTTCTACCGCGGGCAATCTTGGGAGTGGAGCGTACCATCAGAGTCGTGACGAAGAACGATGAAGGTCAACTCCATGGCCGCGGTGGAGCAGTGGTGGAGGCTCGCCTCGTTTTAAATGGAGGCCAGGGAGGTCAAGGTACAATCCCAGGCACCGACCATGAAGACGGGTCCTACTCCATAACCTTCACTCCGGGGTCTAAAGGTCAACACACCTTACACGTGACCATAGACAAGCATCCTGTGAAGGGAAGTCCATTCCAGTTCCTTGTCACTCCACCCAAGAAGTCCCCTCACATCACAACGTACACCAGGCCCAGTGATGTGGCAGTCACACAGGAAGGACACCTGGCTGTGGCGGAGTTTGGGTCTCACACGGTGTCCCTGTATTCCTCGGAGGACGGCAACAGAATCCATACATTTGGAGAGGTTGATAAGCCAGGTCACGAGGATGGAGAGTTTGATGGTCCGTCGGCCCTCGCCATCAGAGGTGACTTCATGTACGTGTGTGAGGTCAACAACCACAGAGTCCAGAAGTTCCGTGTAAGCACGAGAGAATTCGTCTCTAAATTTGGCGGAAGAGGGGAGGGTGATGGACAGTTCTCAGCTCCAAAAGGAATCTGTCTGGACTCCGAAGGGAGAGTGTTTGTAGCTGACCATGGCAACAATCGTATCCAAATATTTTCTGAAGATGCTGGATTTGTCCACTCCATTGAATGTCGTAATAATCCTTGGGGAATGGCCTTTGACCCCCAGGGACGACTGCATGTCGCTGTTCACAACGCTAACTGTATCCAGGTATTCTCAACTGATCAAGAAGGCATGTTCAAATTCCGTGATAAATATGGCGAGAAGAATGTCAAGAGTCCAGCTGGTGTCACCATTGACGCTGAAGGTTGCATCACCATCAGCCAGAATATGGGAGGGTCCCTCTGGCTCTTTAGATCTGACCTTACCTTCTCTTCTACGTTGACTGGGCAGTCTGCTAATGGGAGGGGAATGGCATACGATCACGAGGGTAATTTCTGGGTGGCTGACTACACCAACAGTCGTATCACACGATACTGACATCCCCCATTTGATGGGCCACTGACACATGAACACTACCAGAGCTATACTACATGATAGGCCTGTAGCAGCTGCCTTGTATGTTGTTATAGCAACTGGTTATTGAGCTGTGTTGTAAGTAGTTACCTGAGACATAACTGGTTCAAGGCCTTATGTATATAGCTGCTGTAAACAGTTACACCTTAAACAACTGGATATAGTCTTGAAGCAACTGGTTCATATAAAAGTCTGACATAAGCAGTTGGAGATCAGACGTGACTGGCTCCCTGACATGCACTCGGTGTACATGTTAACTATAGGCTATGTGGACGTGGTATAAGTGAATTTAATTGTTGGTGAGCCCACCTAGTCACGACAACAGGCTAATTTTTCTCTAAGATGTCACACATGACCATCACTGTACATGTAATGTTATACCCAACTTATAACGTGTGCACTGCCAAAGTGGACCTGTTGATACTTGACTAGGTAGGCTAGCTCTGTTTGCTAAAACTGCACTACATTCATCTAGCAATAAAAAGAGGGATATGTACAGCCATGTATACTGTAGAGACACACACACTACACTGTTGGGTCAATACTGGCATCCCTCTCTCCCTTCTCATCCTCCTCCATCTTCACCCCATCACGTACCACACTGCAGCTGGTCATATGCTGCATTTTGTGACATTTGAAAATCTGGCCTACAGGACAAGATAACAGGACATGATAAAGCTGTACCTCAAATCCAGCCTTCTGTGTTAAAATACTCTTGTTAGAGGAGTAAGCCCCGCCCACCTTACCTGGGTTCCTCCTTCTGGTCATCTGACTTAGTTCCATGTGTCAGTAATGGAGTTAGGGAGGACTGAGGGTCAACACTATCGGTGGTCTCTATTTGGGTAGTCTGGGCTTCCTGAACGTGGGAGAGGAGGGGGAGGTAAGAGGGAGAGGAGGGAGAGGAGAGGGAGGTAAGAGGGAGAGGAGGGAGGTAAGAGGGAGAGGAGGGAGGGAGGGAGGTAAGAGGAGGGGAGGGAGGTAAGAGGGAGAGGAGGGAGGGAGGTAAGAGGAGGGGAGGGAGGTAAGAGGGAGAGGAGGGAGGGAGGGAGGTAAGAGGAGGGGAGGCAGGTAAGAGGGAGAGGAGGGAGGGAGGGAGGTAAGAGGAGGGGAGGCAGGTAAGAGGGAGAGGCGGGAGAGGAGGGAGGTAAGAGGGAGAGGAGGGAGGGAGGGAGGGAGAGGAGGGAGGTAACGGGGAGAGGAGAGGGAGGTAAGAGGGAGAGGAAGTGTGTGGTACTACCTGCATGCATGATAGCTCAAGGCCTTTACCATCTTATGTCGTGGGGATGGTGAGCTGGTTCCAGTGGGTGTGGCCTTGGAGTCTTTAGATGCATTAGGGTAGGGAGAGTAGAGAGGGATGGCAGAGGGAGGCTCAGAGGTAGAAGAGGGAGGCTCGGGGGAGTGTTTAACAGTGCGAGGGCAAAGACTGCATGAGGAGATTAGATCAAAGGAGAGATAAAAGACATAATGAACTATAGTGCATGTATATGGTATGTACATGACAACTGACAATCGTCAGAGGCTAAATCTGAAGTACATGATGTTACATCAATAATGACATACTCAGTCACAGCTCTGTGTATGGACTGGCGATAGCAGTAGAGAAGAAGAATGACAATAACTATGAGACCTCCCACAATTGTAAGGAGAAACAGAACAAGAATGGCAACAAATTCTTCACGGTAAGTTCTCGATTCACTGGATGAGACACCAGCGGTGGGCGGGGTAGCCACACCAGGGGAATAGGATGTACTGCTGCTAGTAGCCACACTAGAGGTGGGAGGGGAATAGGATGTACTGCTGCTAGTAGCCACACTAGAGGTGGGAGGGGCACAGGATGTACTGCTGCCGGTAGCAACGCAGTCAACGATTAGTATGTGACCACCGACAGTGACCTCTGAACCCTCAGGCAGTGCTGATAGTGTTAGGTTAGCAGACAATATTGTACCCTGTGGAGTGGAGAGGGTGTGATGGGGAGGGTGGGATCACACTGATCAGGACACCCTACTAATCAGGACACTCCACTAATCAGGACACCCCACTGATCAGGACACCACACTGATCAGGACACCTCAAGGTAGAGGTCCACCCAGTTACCTGTAGGGAGATGGCCCACACACCCTTCTCACAGCTGAGGAACAATGTAATGTTGATGATGTCATCACTTGAGAAGTCACAGGAGACACATTTTGACTGCAGGCTAGTCACCACTTCCTCCACCAGCTGGGACGTGAAGTCTCCTCCCATTTCCTGACACAAGGATAATTGGGGTGCAGAGGAGGGAGAGGGGAGATGGGGAGGGGGGAGGGTTGGGAGGAAGAGAGATGGGGAGGGGAGAGGGAGGTAATATATCGTACAAGGGGCATTATGTTCCCAAGTCACTGTCACTATATCCACTGCCACTGACAGACTGACCACTCACCAGTGGGTTGGTACACTTCATGTTAGTGAGGAAGACAATCAGCTCTACCTCTGAATAGATGGAGCCTGCAACCACACATACACCCATACAACCATACATCCATATAATCATACACCCATACACCCATACAACCATACACCCATACACCCATACATCCATACACCCATACACCCATATAACCATACATCCATACATCCATACACCCATACACCCATACACCCATACTATTACAGTTCAAATACTGCTAATTTCATACCATTATTGGGGATCAGAGGAGGAGGACCTGAAGGGGTTAATAATGATAATCACATGACAGCTATGTACATTATGTGGTCACATGACAGTCACATGACACTGGACTCACAGTCGTTGGCTGCTCCTGTGTGGATATTTTGCCGATACCTACACACAAGATATGGAGACATACATTGTATGACAGTCTGCACATCACATCTAATGTATGGACTGGGGACTCATGGAACTAAAGGAAGTGTCGTGATTAGTGAGGTGTCCTGATCAGTGAGGTGTCCTGATTAGTGAGGTGTCCTGATTAGTGAGGTGTCGTGATTAGTGAGGTGTCCTGATCAGTGAGGTGTCCTGATTAGTGAGGTTTCCTGGTTTCCAAGCATGGTATGTGGGCAGCACATAGTATCCTGTTGTCAAGGTGTCCTCATTTCAGGTGTCCTAATTACAAAGGTTTAATGTACACAACACTCATTTTAGGGCTATTTTGAAGCAGTTTGTGTACGTGTTGCGGTACATGTGGACATGTACCCGATGTCTACAGTCTGTAATACATGTAGTGTACATGTGGACATGTACCTGATGTCTACAGTCTGTAATACATGTAGTGTACATGTGGACATGTACCTGATGTCTACAGTTCCAGTCTCACTGAGGTCATTGGGTTCACACAGGTTGGACTTGGTATTGTAGAGGCAGTATGGGTCTCGGGAGGAGACACACTCACTGGAGGGGGAGGGGGAGGGGGAGGGAGAGGGAGAGGGGGGGGGAGGGAGAGGGGGGGGTAAGAGGAGGGGAGAGAGGGGGAGATGGTGAGGGAGAGGGGGAGATAGTGAGGGGCCGGAGATGGGAGGGAGGAGGGGGAAGGAGGATGTGGAGTGGGAGAGGCGGAAGAGGGATAACTTTCATCACATAAACTGTTGTCATGGCATCAAAGCCACACCCACCTACAATTGAAGCGACTACATCTCTGTAGTGGCAGCTTGTATACTCTGGTCTCCGTGGCAACAAACAGAAATTTCTCTTCATCCACTTCCCTCAACTCCAGTGCTGTGATAGCACGTGGGTCACCAGCATCCAGCTGTCACATGACAACCAGAGTGAGTCACATGACAATCACAGTGGGGCCACATGACAGGTCACATGATATCTGACACAAGTCATGTGACTTTTGTTATCCTCACCTCAATATTCTCTGCAATCACTGGGTCACTGTCTCCCTTGTCGTCTGTCCTGAACACCACTTTCAGGACACGACCGGAGTCTGTGGATAATATATCAGGTCAATGGGACTATCAGGACAGAGAAGAGGTCTGACCCAGTCCTAGAAACAGGACGTCCTGATTGATACATTTGGAACTGTCATCTCTTGTCACTACACACACCGAGTCCTGTACCATATGAGTCACACTAAGGAATGATTATATAGATATTGTTACTATTTATAGTACATGACCAACTTAATATAGTAACAGACGTACACGACATCATCCAGGATAAGGATGGGGTCTCCTATCTGAGCCACTGACACATCCGACTTAATGAAGAGACGCTGCTGTCGCTCACCTAGACGACCTTCAGGATCACACTGGATGGAGGGAGGGAGGGAAGGAGGGAGGGAGGGAGGGAGGGAGGGAGGGAGGGAGGGAGGGAGGGGGGGAGGGGGAGGGAGGGAGAGGTAGGGAGAGAGGCAGGGAGAGAGGGAGGGAGAGAGAGAGGGAGGGGGGGGAGGAGGGAAGAAGGAAGGGAGAGGGAGGGAGGGAGGGAGGGAGGGAGGGAGGGATGGAGGGAGGGAGGGGAGGGAGGGAGGAGGAGGGAGGGAGGTAGATAGGGGAGGGAAGGAGGGAGGGAGGGAGAGAGGAGGGAGGGAGGGAGAGGAGGGAGGGGAGGGGAGGAAGGGAGGGAAAGGGGAGAGAAGTAGGAAGGGAAGGGGGAGGGTGTAGAGCCCACCCACATACCTCCAGAAACTTGTTCTCAAAAGGGGAACTGGTGGGGTCAGTACCAATGTCTTCTCTAAAGATATCAAACACACTTCGAGTGTGTCCATCTGTGAAATATGGTGCTCATGAATTATTAATGAGGTGTCCCTACTACAATCAGATGTGTACCTGGAGACCCAGTCTCTAGTGAGTTGTCAGCAGGGTAGACACAGAGGGCGGAGCCAACTGGCCGTTGCTATGGAAGCATAATAGTGTGTGTGTGTGTGTGTTTGTGTGTCATAGGTAGTGTTGTCATAGCAACAGTACCTTGGACCTGTGAAGGAGCCATAGAGTAGCTTCTGAGGAGTACTGTCACCATAGTAACGCCTTCTCTCACTAACACAAAGCTTGCTGCATGTGCATTGGGACAGAGACGAGGAATGATCACAGGGGCAACCTCAATCAGGAGGTAACTCACTGATACTGTTGTAGATGAAATCCAGACTGGCAGTAGACTCCAGACTGGACGGCTTGTCTCTCTTACAGAAGATACGGGCCTTCATGTAGGTAGTGAAGTAATAGGCCCCGCCCGATGTCGTGTTGGAGCCGGGATCATTGCGACATATCCTCACCAGACGAGAGTAGACCACATTACCCGAGACGAGGTTCTCTCTCAGGAAGACAAACCAAAACTGATAGTCAGTCCCTCTGTTAGTGGGAGAGAAGGGGGTCATAGTCAGCTTTGTGAACACCGACAAAGGTGACTGGGAAACGAAGCCAGTTATTGTTGTCGTTGATGGTACGAAACAGCTCTGTCGTCTCCAGGGTGGAGGGGTCAGAGGGTGTTGTCATGGTGATGTTCTTGTAGGAGATACTGAAGTGTCGTGCAACTCCTGTGTTCCCACCGACGAAGAAACCAGCAGTTAAGAAATAGTGAGACGCTGTGGGAGAGAGAGAGAGAGAGAGAGAGAGAGAGAGAGAGAGAGAGAGAGAGAGAGAGAGAGAGAGAGAGAGAGAGAGAGAGAGAGAGAGAGAGAGAGAGAGAGAGAGAGAGAGAGAGAGAGAGAGAGAGAGAGAGAGAGAGAGAGAAGAAGAGAGAGAGAGAGAGAGAAAAAGAGGTGTGAAAATTTGATTAAGTGCTGCTTTTAGGGCTCTGTGTAGCTGTTCCTAGTTTGGCTGTTTACAGCACTTGAAGTAACTTTTTGCTTAGTTAAGCCTTCACTACTAGTGACAGAGTTTACCCAGGAAGTTTTTTGGGAACAGTTGCTTTGCTCTAAGTGGAGAACCAGCAGTTTGGTTTTTGACAAAATGGCTGACATCACACCTGCTCAATCTACATGTCCTTTCTGTGAGCTATCTTTCAAGAGGCTAGGAAATCACCTGCCCCACTGCAAACATAGAGATGGTAGGGACTATCAACATCTACTAAGTCAGAAAACTCTGTCCAAGAAGAACAAGAGCAGAAAGCAGCCCTGCCCTACCTGTAAGAAGCTATTCCTGAGGCTTGATACGCACCTCAGGCTGAGTAGATCATGCCAAATACATCCAAGCCCAGGCAATGATGAGTGTTTTCAGCAGACCTCTTTTCTACAACCAGCTGTCCCTTCACTTTCACAACATGGCAGTCAAACTCAAACCTCTTCAGAAGCAGCTACCCTGCTTCCACCACTGAAGTTGCCCAGTCAGAAGAGGAATGGCTACAGTCTGATAGAACCCTAGCCAGGTCTGTTGTTCCAGCTGTTCTGGCTGCTCCCACTGTGGATGCCAAGCATGAGGCTCTATGCCAGGGTCTATACCATCACTTCTCACGCCAGTATGGCTGTGTTGCTTCTAGGAAGCCTCATAGGAAACGTAGACATGCTAGACGTCTGAAGAAGCTGACTGCAGAAAAGAATGAGGCAAGAAAGCAATTCCGCCATGCCAAGACCTCTGCTAACGATAGCCATCGTATTAAGGAACTGGCTCAGAAATTTTACCGCTTAGTGCGCCTCCATAGTGCTGAAAAGAGAATACAGTTAAAATCTAAATGCAGGAGTGAGGCTCTGA
>OZ019952.1:6434946-6539988 GCA_963970385.1 Theonella swinhoei
GTCCATCTGAGGCAGTGACAGCTGCATTGGAGTTGATACTTATAGTACCACCTTCAGAGATAGATATCTGGAGAGGAGAGGAAGAGGGAGGAGGGGGAGAGGAGAGAGGAGAGGGAGAGAGAGGGAGAGGAGAGAGAGGAAGAGGGAGACAGAGGGAGATGAAGGGGAGAGGGAGGGGGAGAGGGAGAGGGAGGGAGAGGGAGGGGGAGAGAAGGAGAGGGAGAGAGGAAGGGATGGAGATGAAGGGGGAGAGGGAGAAGGAGACTTTACAATATTTGCATACAAAACTACTCCCCCATCTCTCCTCCTCCCTGAACTCTGACCTCCAATATTCTACACTGAGGTTGTACCACAGCCTGTGTACCACACACTAACACTTGAGACGGGTTGCTAGGCAACTTCCGATACAGTCGTATGTGATTATTACAGACGTAGTCAGGATCCTGTTGAGTGGGAATCACAATGATGAAAGTGAAGACATATCTATAGCAGTGTTTTCAATGTGTCATGTGATGTGATGTACTCACACTGGTCTCCTCGGAGCCACTGGGGTTCCTACAGGAGTCCTCGTTGCTCTTAGTGGCATTCCACTGGTAGACATGAATGGGACTTAGTGTAGTGGAGTTGAGGAAGAACAGCCTGTTACTGAGGGAGGGAGGGAGGGAGGGAGGGAGGGAGGGAGGGAGGGAGGGAGGATAGCAGGGTAAGGTACTAGGGTAGCAGGGTGGGGTAGCAAGGTAGTAAGGTAGGGTAGCAGGGTGGGGTAGCAATTAAGGTAGTAAGGTAGGGTAGCAGGGTGGGGTAGCAATTAAGGTAGTAAGGTAGGGTAGCAGGGTGGGGTAGCAATTAAGGTAGTAAGGTAGGGTAGTAGGGTAGCAGGGTAGGGTAGTAGGGTAGCAGGGTAGGGTAGTAGGGTATATAGCAAGGTAGGGTAGTAGGGTAGCAGGGTAGGGTAGTAGGGTATATAGCAAGGTAGGGTAGTAGGGTAGCAGGGTAGGGTAGTAGGGTAGCAAGGTAGGATATAGTAGGGTAGCAGGGTAGGGTAGTAGGGTATATAGCAAGGTAGGGTAGTAGGGTAGCAGGGTAGGGTAGTAGGGTATATAGCAAGGTAGGGTAGTAGGGTAGCAGGGTAGGGTAGCCAGGTAGGGTAGCAGGGTAGGGTAGTAGGGTAGCAGGGTAGGGTAGTAGGGTATATAGCAAGGTAGGGTAGTAGGGTAGCAGGGTAGGGTAGTAGGGTAGCAAGGTAGGGTAGTAGGGTAGGGTAGCAAGGTAGGGTAGTAGGGTAGCAGGGTAGGGTAGTAGGGTAGTGTTAGGATAGTAGTATGGTAGCTTTGTTGATGTTTTTTTGCCTGTACTGTATATACACTTGTAATGGTTGTGGGAGAACATCAACTGTACATGTTTGTGTATGTGCCTAATCATCCATGAGATGTTTAGAAAGACAAGGCAAGGCAACGCAACACAACAGAAAGACAACACAACACAACTCACCCACAACTCACCCAAGGCACTTATTTTAAAGCTGCCTCGGGTAGGACTTGAACCCACGACCGTCCGCTTGCCAGGCGTCGCTCTTACCAACTGAGCTACCGAGGGAGCTCAGCTGGCTGGGGCTTGAATCACATATACAATACAAAGCAACCAAAGCACCTCAACCAAAGCATCACAAACCAGATAAACTGGTGAATTCGAACTTATATGTAGTATAAAGGAGAAGGCTGTGGTCAACCAAAGACGCCAAACACCAGGTGGTGGATGTGATGGGACTTACGCTGCCCCAGTGACTAGTGTCCCATTGAGGATGTCAAGGTTGAGTTGACTGATGAAATAGTTGGGAGATGTGCTGACATCATCATGGTCTGGGTACCTATAGGAACCATCTGAGGAGGGAGGGAGGGAGGGAGGGAGGGAGGGAGGGAGGTAGAGAGAGGGATGGAGGGAGGGAGGGAGGGAGGGAGGGAGAGAGAGGGATGGACGGAGGGAGGGAGAGGGAGGAAGTGGGATGGATGGAGGGAGGGAGAGGGAGGGAGGGAGGGAGGGAGAGGGAGGAAGAGGGAGAGAGAGGGGGTGGGGGAAGGAAGTGCTACATACATATACACAAACAGAGCTGTGTCCATCCATGACAATAATCCAAGGATTGGACATCCCAAATTGTATATGGGTTGTCCAATCCTTGGATTGAGAGAGATTGTAGTGACTAGTAATGGCAGGAGGGTGGTTATGGAGGTGTATATTATTATTTACACAGTACTACAAGAACAGTATGTCTGTTAGAGGCTGCAGTAGTACTACTGCAGTCATTAGTGGAATGCAGTCACTGCTATAAGCTTTTGAGTGAGGTAGGAGCCAAAACTCCTCTTATCAAAACAAGATCTCGTTATCTGGCTAGACATTGTGACCGGGGCGCGCGCCTATGCCTATATATATATATATATATATATAGGCTAGGCCTAGCTACGCGCGTACACGCGCCTAGTAATTTTATTGGTCCAAAATAGTTGGCAAGCGGAGCTATATAGTTGACGAGCGGAGCGGCGACGCGACGATGCCTTTTGGCCCCGGGGCTACGTAACCGGCCTGGATCCGCTCGCCATCAGCATTCAGTATAGTATAGTATAGTATAGTATAGTATAGTATAGTACACCGGATTTCAGGTCCGTTGTCGTTCGTTTTTCCAGTGATGGCTGCACATGTGCATTAGGCTGACCGTATTTGCTCTCATCTACAGGCAGATAGCATAGTGTATCAGTCAGAGTATACAGTAAAAGGTCTACTCAACTTCCTAAGAGGGATTCACCACTGAGTACAAAAGCGTTCAAACTGCAAGAGGAATAACACTGGCAGTTTGATGCGCATGCGCGATATCATTTGACCCGAAATCCGTAAGCCCGTACGTGCGGCTGTGCGTCGGTACGATATAAGTGGTATGGCTCAACTTCTACGCCGAATGCGGCTACGAAAGCGTTCGAGGATGACGCTGACAACGTACATGACAAAGCCTGCACATACGTATTCTGCCTGGACCAATCACGAGGTTGTGAAGCTACATCAGCAAGTTTGCTTTGATTGGGTAGATCTAGCGATAAGCGAAGCCTACTGTCTTCCTTTACTTGTAGGGACTGTTTTCCAGGCAGATTCATATGGCAAGGAAGTCCTATTGTGCCAGTATTTACCGATGATTTCGTTGCCGCATGAAACAAAGTAGGGCTTTCTGAAGGTGTTGACTTTAGCGGTGGTGCTGACATGATGGTTTTCATGACAACAAAATTGAATTATACATTGTACCTGTGCTAATAATAGTTATATCAAAATATAAGTTCACTTTGTACTGAGCAAACGGGGCTCAAAAATGACTAATTTCAGTCCATTATCAGAATTGATTTTACGTGGTTCCGGCTAACCGTCCTGAGGAATACCTACCTCCAGACCGTAGCTCTGTGTGCTGCCCGTAGAGAGGAAAATAGCCACCCTCTGTCTCGCTGTGCAGCAGTGCCAGCACAAGCAGTAGCCTCACCAATTCCAACATTCTATTTGCCAGTAATCATAGATAACATAGCTCAGAAATAACCCTTCCGCTTGCCAAATTGCGCAATTTTGCGCACTTTGGGAATAGCCTAAATATTGAACTGATTGCGGCATGTCGGCATTATCTAGGGTTTGGCGAATTATGCTTGGTTTTCTACGAAAAGCCCCTCTCGGCCACAGTAGTTTTCTTTCATTATGCTATGCTAGCAATGCTCATTTATACCACAAATATGCTGACAGGAAGTAGCTTACTATGCTCACATTATGACATCTGAGCATGCTCAGACTTGCATATGCATAAAATGGACACTGCCGAGTCAACCGAAACGCTTGCACTAGTAGGTCTACCTGCTATATCAGTGATAGGTAGATGTACTGAAGCTGGCTGAGCTGGCTGAATGGGCTAAGAATGAGAAGCCTAAAGCCTCGGGGGAAAGAAAGCAGAAGACAGGTGATCAGAACAGGGCTCTTGAGGATGTAGCTACAGCAACAAAAGATGTTCTGTATTGTCTATTGAATATTCGTCTATTATGGTAGCATTATGCTTTATACGTGGAAGTTACAATTGTGTCAAACTTATGCTAGCATAATTCTCCAAACCCTGATAAAAACCTCCCACGCACCCTGACAAGTGGCCTGGTCGGTCGGCACTTGGAAGTGGCGGTCGGAGCTTTGAAGTAGCTTTCATCTATACTTACACTACAAAAATGACTGCACTAGTCAGCGGTGCGCATGCGCAAAACGCCTCGCGTATATGCGTGCGCGTAGCTTCGCTGTACATCTAACAGGAAAAACTGATCCAGAGTAATTAGCGATTGGCTCTTTCGCTTGTGTTTCACGCCATAACTCTTGAACGTATGATAGGGAGTTCTCGGCCACAAAAGGAATCTGTCTGGACTCTGAAGGGAGAGTGTTTGTAGCTGAACATGGCAACAATCGTATCCAAATATTTTCTGAAGATGCTGGATTTGTCCACTCCATTGAATGTCGTAATAATCCTTGGGGAATGGCCTTTGACCCCCAGGGACGACTGCATGTCGCTGTTCACAATGCTAACTGTATTCACGTATTCTCGACTGATCAAGAAGGCAAGTACAAATTACGTAATAAATATGGCGAGAAGAATGTGAAGAGTCCAGCTGGTGTCACCATTGACGCTGAAGGTTGCATCACCATCAGCCAGAATATGGGAGGGTCCCTCTGGCTCTTTAGATCTGACCTTACCTTCTCTTCTACGTTGACTGGGCAGTCTGCTAATGGGAGGGGAATGGCGTATGATCACGAGGGTAATTTCTGGGTGGCTGACTACACCAACAGTCGTATCACATGATACTGACATCCCCCATTTGATGGGCCACTGACACATGAACACTACCAGAGCTATATAACACAATAGGCCTGTAGCAGCTGCCTTGTATGTTGTTATATCTTATTGAGCTGTGTTGTAAGTAGTTATCAGAGACAACTGGTTCAAGGCCTTACTGCTGTAAACAGTTACAATGTACAACTGGATATAGTCATGAAGCAACTGGTTATATATAAAGGCCTAGCTGTGGTAAGTACTGGTTACCAGGCATGGTGTTATGGACAAGTAGTAAGTGAACCTTTGTACATTCCACAACAACAGTCTGATTTTTCTATAAAATGTCACACGTGACCATCACTGTACATGTAATGTTATATCCAAGTTTTAATGTGTACACTGTCAAAATCAACCTGTTGGTGACGATCGAGGTAGGCTCGCTCTGCTTGCTAAGTGCACTACACTCACTTTGTAATAAAAAGAGGAATATATGGCTATATATTGTAGGGACACACACACACACACTACACTACACTGTTGGGTCAGTACTGGCATCCCTCTCCCCCTCCCCTTCCCCCTTCTTATCCTTCATCTTCACCCCATCACCACACTGGTCATATGCTGTATTTTGTGACATTCGAAAATCTGGCCTACAGGACAAGATAACAGGACATGATAAAAGCTGTACCTTAAATCTATAGCCTTCTGTGTTATAATACCCTTGTTAGAGGAGTAAGCCACGCCCACCTACCTGGGTTCCTCGGACTTGATTGTACGTCTAATTAGAGGAGTTAGGGAGGACTGAGGGTCAACACCATCGGTGGTCTCTATTTGGGTATTCTGAGCTTCCTGTACATGGGAGAGGAGGGAGGGAGGGAGGGAGGGAGGGAGGTTAGAGGAAATGGAAGTGTGTGGGTCACAGCACTACCTGATAGCTCAAGGCCTTTGCTATTTTATGTCGTGGAGATGTTGAGCTGGTTCCAGTGGGTGTGGCTTGGGAGTCATTACCAGGAGATGCAGTAGGGTGGGTAGAGTAGAGAGGCACAGTAGAGGGAGGCTCAGAGTCTGAGGTGGGTTGGGTAGACTGAAGGGAGTGTTTGGCGGTGTGAGGGCAAAGACTGAGGAGATCAGATCAAAGAAGACATAGTGAACTACGGCATGTATATGGAACATGTATGTACATGACAACTGACGATCGTCAGAGGCTAAATCTGAAGTACATGATGTTACATCAATAATGACGTACTCAGTCACAGCTCTGTGTATGGACTGGCGATAGCAGTAGAGAAGAAGAATGACAATAACTATGAGACCTCCCACAATTGTAAGGAGAAACAGAACAAGAATGGCAACAAATTCTCCATGGTAAGTTGTCTGTTCACTGGATGAGACACCAGAGGTGGGTGGGGCACAGGATGTACTGCTCCCGGTAGCCACACAGACAACAGTCAGTTTTTGACCACCTACAGTGACCTCTGAACCCTCAGGCAGTGCTGATAGTGTTAGGTTAGCAGACAATATTGTACCCTGTGGAGTGGAGAGGGTGTGATTGGGAGGGTGGGATCACACTGATCAGGACACCCTACTAATCAGGACACTCCACTAATCAGGACACCCCACTGATTAGGACACCTCAAGGTAGAGGTCCACCCAGTTACCTCTAGGGAGATGGCCAACACATCCTTATCACTGCAGCTGAGGAACAATGTAACGTTGATGATGTCATCACTTGAGAAGTCACAGGAGACACATTTTGACTGCAGGCTAGTCACCACTTCCTCCACCAGCTGGGACGTGAAGTCTCCTCCCATTTCCTGACACAAGGATAATTGGGGTGGAGAGGAGGGAGAGGGGAGATGGAGAGGAGGGAGAGGGGAGATGGAGAGGGGGAGAGGGGAGATGGAGAGGGGGAGAGGGGACATGGAGAGATGGGGAGGGGAGATGGAGAGGGGGAGAGGGGAGATGGAGAGGGGAGAGGGAGAGGGAAGATGGAGAGGGGGAGAGGGGGGATGGAGAGGGGGAGAGGTAGGTAATATATTGTACAAGGGGCATTATGTTCCCAAGTCACTGTCACTATATCCACTGCCACTGACAGACTGACCACTCACCAGTGGGTTGGTACACTTCATGTTAGTGAGGAAGACAATCAGCTCTACCTCTGAATAGATGGAGCCTGCAACCATATGTGTACATACAATACAGGCATACACCCATACATCCATACAGCCATACACCCATATAACCATACATCCATACACCCATACACCCATATAACCATACATCCATACACCCATACACCCATATAACCATACATCCATACACCCATACATCCATACACCCATACACCCATATAACCATACATCCATACACCCATACTATTAAAGTTCAAATACTGCTAATTTCATACCATTATTGGGGATCAGAGGAGGACCTGAAGGGGTTAATAATGATAATCACATGACAGCTATTTACATTATGTGGTCACATGACAGTCACATGACACTGGACTCACAGTCATTGGCTGCTCCTGTGTGGATATTTTGCCGATACCTACACACAAGATATGGACACATACATTGTATGACAGTCTGCACATCACATCTAATGTATGGACTGGGGACTCATGGAACTAAAGAAAGTGTCCTGATTAGTGAGGTGTCCTGATTAGTGAGGTGTCCTGATTAGTGAGGTGTCCTGATCAGTGAGGTGTCCTGATTAGTGAGATGTCCTGATCAGTGAGGTGTCCTGATTAGTGAGGTGTCCTGATCAGTGAGGTGTCCTGATCAGTGAGTGTCCTGATTTCCAAGCATGGTATGTGGGCAGCACATAGCGTCCTGTTGATCAAGGTGTCCGTGTCCTAGGGTTAATGTACACAGCTGTGTACAGCAGTCATTTTAGGGTTATTTTACATGTCACGTAGTGTACATGTAGACATGTACCTGATGTCTACAGTCTGTAATACATGTAGTGTACATGTGGACGTGTACCTGATGTCTACAGTATGTAATACATGTAGTGTACATGTGGACGTGTACCTGACGTCTACAGTCTGTAATACATGTAGTGTACATGTGGACGTGTACCTGATGTCTACAGTATGTAATACATGTAGTGTACATGTGGACGTGTACCTGACGTCTATAGTCTGTAATACATGTAGTGTACATGTGGACGTGTACCTGACGTCTACAGTCTGTAATACATGTAGTGTACATGTGGACGTGTACCTGACGTCTACAGTCTGTAATACATGTAGTGTACATGTGGACGTGTACCTGACGTCTACAGTCTGTAATACATGTAGTGTACATGTGGACGTGTACCTGACGTCTACAGTCTGTAATACATGTAGTGTACATGTGGACGTGTACCTGACGTCTACAGTCTGTAATACATGTAGTGTACATGTGGACGTGTACCTGACGTCTACAGTCTGTAATACATGTAGTGTACATGTGGACGTGTACCTGACGTCTACAGTCTGTAATACATGTAGTGTACATGTGGACGTGTACCTGATGTCTACAGTCTGTAATACATGTAGTGTACATGTGGACGTGTACCTGATGTCTACAGTATGTAATACATGTAGTGTACATGTGGACGTGTACCTGATGTCTACAGTATGTAATACATGTAGTGTACATGTGGACGTGTACCTGATGTCTACAGTATGTAATACATGTAGTGTACATGTGGACGTGTACCTGATGTCTACAGTATGTAATACATGTAGTGTACATGTGGACATGTACCTGATGTCTACAGTCTGTAATACATGTAGTGTACATGTGGACATGTACCTGATGTCTACAGTTCCAGTCTCACTGAGGTCATTGGGTTCACACAGGTTGGACTTGGTATTGTAGAGGCAGTATGGGTCTCGGGAGGAGACACACTCACTGGAGGGGGAGGGGGAGGGGGAGGGGGAGGGGGGGGGAGGGAGAGGGGGGGGGGGCAATAGGAGGGGAGAGAGGGGGAGATGGTGAGGGAGAGGGGGGAGGAGGGGGGAGGAGGGGGAGATGGTGAGGGGAGGTAGGGGGAAAGGAGGATGTGGAGTGGGAGAGGCGGGAGAGGGATAACTTTCATCACTTAAACTGTTGTCATGGCATCAAAGCCACACCCACCTACAATTGAAGTGACTACATCTCTGTAGTGGCAGCTTGTATACTCTGGTCTCCGTGGCAACAAACAGAAATTTCTCTTCATCCAATTCCCTCAACTCCAGTGCTGTGATAGCACGTGGGTCACCAGCATCCAGCTGTCACATGACAATCACATAACAATCAGAGTGAGTCACATGACAATCACATGACTATCAGTGGGTCACATGACAATCACAGTGGGTCACATGACAATCAGAGTGACATGACAATCACATGTATAGTGGGTCAAATGTGAGTCACATGATAATCAGTGAGTCACATGACAATCAGAGTGAGTCACATGACAGGTCACATGATATCTGACACAAGTCATGTGACTATTTATCCTCACCTCAATATTCTCTGCAATCACTGGGTCACTGTCTCCCTTGTCGTCTGTCCTCAGCACCACTTTCAGGACACGACCGGAGTCTGTGGATAATATATCGGGTCAATGGGACTATCAGGACAGAGAAGAGGTCTGACCCAGTCCTAGAAACAGGACGTCCTGATTGATACATTTGGAACTGTCATCTCTTGTCACTACACACACCGAGTCCTGTACCATATGAGTCACACTGAGGAATGATTATATATAGATACTGTTACTATTTATAGTACAGGACCAACTGAATATAGTAACAGACGTACACGACATCATCCAGGATAAGGATGGGGTCTCCTATCTGAGCCACTGACACATCCGACTTAATGAAGAGACGCTGCTGTCGCTCACCTACACGACCTTCAGGATCACACTGGATGGAGGGAGGGAGGGAGGGGAGGGAGGGAGGGAGGGAAGAGAACTAGAGGAGGAGGGTCCTACACTCATCCACATACCTCCAGAAACTTGTTCTCAAAAGGGGAACTGGTGGGGTCAGTACCAATGTCTTCTCTAAAGATATCAAAAACACTTCGAGTGTGTCCATCTGTGAAATATGGCGCTCATAAATTATTAATGAGGTATCCCTACTACCATCAGATGTGTACCTGGAGACCCAGTCTCTAGTGAGTTGTCAGCAGGGTAGACACAGAGGGCGGAGCCAACTGGCCCGTTGCTATGGAAGCATAATAGTGTGTGTGTGTGTGTGTGTGTGTGTGTGTGTGTGTCATAGGTAGTGTTGTCATAGCAACAGTACCTTGGACCTGTGAAGGAGCCATAGAGTAGCTTCTGAGGAGTACTGTCACCATAGTAACGCCCCCTCTCACTAAACACAAAGCTTGCTGCATGTGGAATGGGACAGAAACGAGGCATGATCACAGGGGCAACCTCAATCAGGAGGTAACTCACTGATACTGTTGTAGATGAAATCCAGACTGGCAGTAGACTCCAGACTGGACGGCTTGTCTCTCTTACAGAAGATACGGGCCTTCATGTAGGTAGTGAAGTAATAGGCCCCGCCCGATGTCGTGTTGGAGCCGGGATCATTGCGACATATCCTCACCAAACGAGAGTAGACCACATTCCCCGAGACGAGGTTCTCTCTGAGGAAGACGAACCAAAACTGATAGTCAGTCCCTCTGTTAGTGGGAGAGAAGGAGGGGTCATAGTCAGCTTTGTGAACACCGACAAAGGTGACTGGGAAACGAAGCCAGTTATTGTTGTCGTTGATGGTACGAAACAGCTCTGTCGTCTCCAGGGTGGAGGGGTCAGAGGGTGTTGTCATGGTGATGTTCTTGTAGGATATACTGAAGTGTCGCGCAACTCCTGTGTTCCCACCGACGAAGAAACCAGCAGTTAAGAATACTGGGTCAGAGTCTGTTTGAGAGAGAGAGAGAGAGAGAGAGAGAGAGAGAGAGAGAGAGAGAGAGAGAGAGAGAGAGAGAGAGAGAGAGAGAGAGAGAGAGAGATAGAGAGAGGGAGAGAGAGGGAGAGAGAGGGAGGGAGGGAGGGAGGGAGGGAGGGAGGGAGGGAGGGAAGGTGAGGCAGGAGAAGAGACAATCTCACATTTAGAGTATGGTAGTATGAAATCCGTTAATTTGATTGGATAAGATGTGATGAACAATATTTTACTTAGTTTCCTCAGTGAGGAAACTATCTAATAGTGTTCATCTTCTTAGTTTCTCCCCTTTGGGCACGGGCACGTTTTCATGTGTGTTCATGTTAAATTCACGTTCAAAGTAGTGTCACGTCTTGTACGGTTGCTATGCACACTGCGTGGGCCGCCGTACTCTAAAATAGTTAGACACCTCGCCCAGTAAACCACGAAATTTAGAAAGCCTCAGACCCTGTAGTAGCGTTCCTCACTACACTTGGAACGCCACAGCCCAGGGCCTTCGGCTTTCTAAATCGCGTAGTTTCCTGGTCTCCTCGTCTAACTATTATGTAAAGTATTCCAACAAAGTTTGCTTGTGTGTACAAAACTGAGTCCTGACTGTAGTAAGGGAGGGAGTAGGGGGTGGACCTCTCTCTCCATTTGGATGAGGTACTACCTGCCAATGTACATGTATGGCCCAGTGTGTTCCTTATATGGCTATCTCTATATCACACATACACAGTGTGGACCTCTCCCTCTCTCGTGACAACTGAGACAGGCAAACCTCACCATATGAATTTCTGAACTCTCCAAACTGTGAGAACTGAGGGTAGTAGGAGACTAGTCCATCTGAGGCAACGACAGCTGCATTGGAGTTGATACTTATAGTACCACCTTCAGAGATAGATATCTGGAGAGAGGAGAGGAGGGAGAGGGAGGGAGAGGGAGGGAGGGAGGGAGGGAGAGGGAGGGAGAGGGGAGGGAGAGGGAGAGGGAGAGAGAGGGAGATGGAGGGGGAGAGAGAGGGAGATGAAGGTGGAGAGGGAGGAGAGGGAGGGGGAAAGGGAGGGAGAGGGAGGGAGAGGGAGAGGGAGGTGAAGGGGGAGATACACATACAAAACTATCCCCCTCCCTCCACCCTGAACTCTCACCTCCAATATTCTACACTGAGGTTGTACCACAGCCTGTGTACCACACACTAACACTTGAGAGGAGTTGCTAGGCAACTTCCGATACAGTCGTATGTGATTATTACAGACGTAGTCAGGATCCTGTTGAGTGGGAATCACAATGATGAAAGTGAAGACATATCTATAGCAGTGTTTATATAAACAGTGTTTTCAATGTGTCATGTGATGTGATGTACTCACACTGGTCTCCTCAGAGCCACTGGGGTTCCTACAGGAGTCCTCGTTGCTCTTAGTGGCATTCCACTGGTAGATATGAATGGGACTTAGTGTAGTGGAGTTGAGGAAGAACAGCCTGTTACTGAGGGAGGGAGGGAGGGAGGGAGGGAGGGAGGGAGGGAGGGAGGGAGGGAGGGAGGGAGGGAGGGAGGGAGGGAGAGAGGGAGGGAGGGAGGGGAGATAAGCAGTGATGGTGAGTACTTGTGATCAGTTGCAGAGGTATCTTTGCAATGACAAATGCCCTCCTCCTTCCTTCCCTCCCTCCCTCCCTCCCTCCCTCCCTCCCATCTTCCCTTCCTTCCCTCTCCCAAAAGAGTGGGCAGGCTGGGAGAAGGAGGCCACAGGTGACATGAAGAAGGTTAAACAGGACCCACTTCTAAAGACCCTATTAGGCTGCAGGTGTGCCACACAACGGGAGGGAGGTTATGACAATATGGAGTTTCAATATGTACACAAACACTGGTAAAGGTACACTGTTCCTGATAGCGATGTATGCACAATAACCACAACAGTCATAAGTGGTATGTAGGCCAGGGGCAATATTGGGTATCAGAGACACCTGTACAAGAAGGGGTAAGGTAGGGAGTGAGGGCCACAGGATATGTTGGCATGTATCACTCCATGTAAGTCCTGAGGAGTCCTTATGAGTGATGTATACCATACCAGCTGGCCACTCAACACTAAGTAGCTGGCCACTCAGTGTTGTGGTCAAATACACAGTGTATGGACAAGAATTGCTAAGCAACCTTCACCCATATACACCTGTAATGGTGGATTGACTTACGCTGCCCCAGTGACTAGTGTCCCATTGAGGATGTCAAAGTTGAGTTGACTAATGAAATAGTTGGGAGATGTACTGACATCATCATGGTCTGGGTACCTATAGGAACCATCTGAGGAGGGAGGGAGGGAGGGAGGGAGGGAGAGGGAGGTAGAGAGAGGGAGGGAGGGAGGGAGGGAGAGAGAGGGAGGGAGAGGGAGGAAGTGGGATGGACGGAGGGAGGGAGAGGGAGGGAGAGGGAGGGAGGGAGGGAGAGGGAGGGAGGGAGGAAGGGAGAGGGAGGGAGGGAGGAAGAGGGAGAGAGAGGGGGTGGGGAAGGAAGTGGTACCTACATACACAAACAGTTGTGCCCATCCATGACAATTTACACGGTACTACAAGAACAGTGTGTCTGTTAGAGTGTGTAGTGTGTAGAAATAACAGATCAGAGGAACGTGACTAGTGACGTGACTAGTGATGAACTGACTGTTCACTCACAGGAAGAAGGCAACACAACACAAAGCAGAAAAAATGGCTATACACCTCGGGTGGACTCAAACCCAAGACACTCCATTCTAGGTGAGGCTCTGGCCTCCACCACTATCATACTCCAGTGTGTGTGTACAACCATTGTTAGCATGTCCATACCACTCCTCCCATAGGAATAACATATGTATACATGTACCAGTAGGAGGAGTCAGAGAATTAGATAAAGGACTGGCCTACGCTCTAAAGACCTGTGTAATGTCCTCATTTATCAGAGGTTACTCATCAATGGTGCTAGTCTACAGTACTACTGCTACTACAAGAGAACTGTGCTGACTAGCAACTGACAGCTGATGAGAGCAGCTCTTTTGAGAGGCAGACCTACACTAGTAGGCTCTGTGCATGTAGCTACATACACAATGATGGAAGATCTATGTATAGCCACACATACAATGAAGGAAGATCTATGTATAGCCACACATACAATGAAGGGGATCTCCATACAGCCATATATTGCTGCTCAAGCTCTAGGCAGGAGATGCGAAGGTTTGAAAGGCATTCACTCACTGTGTCATCCCTCGGGCTACGGTGAGTGGCTGCAGTCGGACTAGTCACTACTACTGCAGCCATTAGTGGAGTGACGGCGTTGCAGCCACTGCTATAAGCTTTTGACCACACTAAAAGACTACTTCACTGCAGTGCTGGCCGGGCAGTGAGGTAGCCTGGGTGTGTCCCACACCTACCTCCAGGCCGTAGCTCCGTGTGCTGCTCGTAGACAGGAAAATAGCCGCCCTCTGCCTCACTGTGCAGCAGTGCCAAGCCGCCTAGCACTAGCCTCACCAACTCCAACATTCTATCTGTGATTTAATATGATCAAAACAAACACCACCACCACCCATAAATGTCCGCGCGCATGCGCAAATAGATCTACGCCTATCTAATTAGTTTGGCCTCTCGTACGTATCGCTACGCCCTCTTCCACTGTCCACCGCCTACAGTAGGCTCCTTGACTCTTTACAGTAGGCTCCTAGCTCTCTATTCGTCAGAAGTAATGGCTCTAACCCTGGAGCCGTACTGGACCGTGACAGTGACCCTGGTGGTGGTCCTTGGCTGTTGCTCGGCCATCAATCGTGAGTCCTCCCGGAGTGGGTGTCCCCCTACAGTTGTGTATACCGTCCTGTGTATACTGTACGCACATCCAATGTTTATTTTACAAGTACGTGTACATATCTACCTGTGACAGCCAGTGATTGTTACCCAGGTGATACTGTATCACCTACTGTACAGATGTAGTAGTCATCAGGAAGGTCATATAAACATTGTATGGTAGGGCCAATGTATTAACTGAGGGATGAAGACAAGTGTCGTGGGAACACTCTGTAATGACATAATTAATTCAGTTGTCTTTAGCTGTCAACACCACATCACAGGAAGTGATAGAGTGTCTATTACATACAGGAATGTGGTCAAATGATTAGCCCCTCCCCTCCTTCCATCTGCCTCCCCTCTCCTTCCTCCCTCCCTCTCTCTCCTCTCCCTCTCCCTCCCTCTCTCCTTCCATCTGCCTCCCCTCTCCTTCCTCCCTCCTTCTCTCCCTCTCCCTCTCCCTCCCTCTCTCCTTCCATTTGCCTCCCTCTTCTTAATTCTTCCTCTCCCTTCCTCCCTCCCCCTCTCCCTCTCCCCCTCTCCCTCCCTCTCCCCCTAGTTCCCTTCATTCATAGGTTTGAGCCAGTGGACTATGACCTGGATGAGTTGTCCCAACAACACGAGAGGCATACTCGCAGTACTTCAGGAGACTACACCACCATTGATCTCCAGTTTACAGCTATGGGAAGGTGAGAGGCCAACTGGTATATATCATGTAGTGCAGTGGGGGCCTAAGTGGAGAAATGAGGGACACCCTGAAGTGGGGGACACCCTGAAGTGGGGGACACCCTGAAGTGAGGGACACCCTGAAGTGGGGGACACCCTGAAATGGGGACACCCTGAAGTGGGGGACACCCTGAAGTGGGGGACACCCTGAAATGGGGGACACCCTGAAGTGGGGGACACCCTGAAGTGGGGACACCCTGAAGTGGGGGACACCCTGAAATGGGGGACACCCTGAAGTGGGGGACACCCTGAAATGGGGGACACCCTGAAGTGGGGGACACCCTGAAGTGACATACAGGAACCTCCTTCCTCTCTCCTCTCTCCATCAGGCCATTTGATCTAGTCCTCATTCCAGACACAACACTATTCCATAAACACTTGACTGCACATTCCAGTACTGGCAACATGGACACCCGTTACCTCCAGAGATCTGTGTTCACAGGATATGACCGAAGTTAGTCCCTCCCTCCCCCTCCCTCCCTCCCTCCCCTTCTCTCTTATATGTCTGTGTGTGTGTCAGAGCACCCATTCCATCATCCTCATACCCAGCCCACCTTCAACCCTAACATCGCAGCTCACTCAGTTCAATGTGCTGTATATTTACAGCTCACGAAGTACATATTACATATAAGTTAGACGCCGAGTCGAGGGAACTACGTGATTTAGAAAGCCGAGGCCCGGATGTAGCGTCCCGAGCGTAGCGAGGGAGCTACCAAGGGCCCGAGGCTTTCTAAATCGCGTAGTTCCCGACGACGAGTGCGTCTAACTATTTTAGACTACAGCGGAGAAATTGATTGGACAGTGACCATTCAAACCGTAGCAACAAGCATGCAAATAGATCCCGGTACTAGGGGCCAGCGGCCAACTATAGATCCCGCTAACGAGGTGACTATGAAAAATAGATCCCGCGTTTCTCGCAACCTGATTGGTCAATTAAAGTTACCGTAGTCTAAATGTAGTTATAGGCCGTCTGGGGTTCTCCTGCTGGGTCATAGGTCAAACATTCTATTTCCTCTTTCTACACCTCGTCTCCCCACCAGATACGCCCGGATCCCATGTCCATGCCAACATGATATCTGGTGTGTTGGCAGCCACTATCTACACCGACAATGACATCTACTATGTTGAACCTGCTCACAGGTACAGTGACCTCCATCACATGTGGATATATGTCTATTACTTCATCTCATTTTCAGATACACTCGGGATACGTCCTATCACACCATTGTTTATCGCCATAGCGACATTAATAAGAAAGCCCTCCAAGGTGCCCGGTGTGGGGTAGATGACTCCAGTATTGTGGAGTACCTCGAGAAGACCGAGGATCTACTGACAACTCCGGAGGGACATGAGAAGCGGCAGGAAGGCACGACTCGGGAGAAGCGGCAGGCCTCCCGCAATCGTACCCTTGTGAGGTGTGACCTCAGTATGACCGGAGACTTCAGATTCTTTGAGGCTGTGACTGAGGGCATTGTTGGTGGCACCCCTGACTCAAAGGAGAGAGTGGCTACCTCTCTACTGGTCAGCTACGTGCAGGGGGCCAGCAGAATATTTCAGGTACCCCCTCAGAGCATCAGTAGCCTCCATGTATATAGAGAGAATATCAACATTGTTAGCTCTTACATGTATAGTGATGTGAGTATAGCAGTTTTAGAGATGTGTGATTAGCTTACTCCTTCCTTCTCTCCCTCTCCCCTCACCCTCTCTCTCTCTCTCCTCTCTCTCTCTCTCTCTCTCTCCTCCTCCCTCTCCTCATCTCCTCTGCCCTCCCTCCTCCCCTCCCCTCACAGAGAACTGACTTTGATGGCAATAGCTCAACGACTGATAACATTCAATTTGGTATTCGTAACCTCAGCATAGAGACCTCCTCTCCTGGAGGTGAAATATCCTCACCATTTGTGGGAGTGGAGAGGTTCCTCCAGCTCCATTCCGAGGGAGACTTCAGCACGTTTTGCCTGAGCTATCGCTTCACTAACAGGGACTTTAACTCTGGTGTGTTGGCCTGGCATACGTGGCTAAGCAAGGGGCGGCTGGGGGATATGTCAGGACAGATTGAACACTGGCATTGTGACCATCCTCAACTATAACCAGAGGGTCCCCACTCAAGTGACAGTCCTCACTCTGGCCCACGAGGCTGGACACAACTTTGGATCTGAGGTACAGACTGTATGTGTGTGTCTAGTATAATGAGCAACATGTTGATAACGTGTGTTGGAGAGGGAGAGGTGTAACCATTACTCACCATTACATCATCAGCATGACCCTGGTCCCGATGAGGCTGATCCTAACAACTGCAGTCCCAGTGGCAACCACTTCATCATGTACCCCTTCGCCAACACGGGGTCAGAGGGCAACAATGATGAGTTCTCCTCCTGTAGTCGATCGATGATGGATTTCTTCATTGCAACAAGGGGACAGAATAGTGGGTGTGGTAGTGGGGTGTGGCCTAATGATTTTACAAGCTCCTCTCTCTCTCTCTCTCTCTCTCTCTCTCCTCTCTCTCTCTCTCTCTCTCTCTCTCTCTCTCTCTCTCTCTCTCTCTCTCTCTCTCTCTCTCTCTCTCTCTCTCTCTCTCTCTCTCTCTCTCTCTCTCTCCTTCTCTCTCTCTCTCTCTCTCTCTCTCTCCCTCTCTCCCTCTCCCCCTCCCTCCCCCCTCCCCCTCTCTCTCTCCCTCCCTCTCTCCCTCTCTCTCCCTCTCTCTCTCTAGAATGTTTCAGAAGTGCTGATGACTTATGTCAGAATGGTTTCCTTGAAGAGGGTGAGCAGTGTGATTGTGGTATTGACTATGAGGATGAGGACTCGGACTCGGACCAAAAAATCTGTAACACTGACAAGTGTTGTTATGGGAACACATGTACACTAAGAAATGACAGTCAGATTCAAGCTCAGTGCAGGTGAGAGGAGAAGGGGCGTGTACAGTGGGTGGAGTCTTGTGTACACATATGCTAGGCCTTCTTTTAAATGAACTTTCAGCTGAACATGAATTACATGTTCATCTGTTCATCATGATGAGATGCCCTCTCATCCTACCTCTATCCCCCTCCTCCCTCTCTCCCCCTCCCCCCTCCTCCCTCTGTCCCCCTCCCCCTCCTCCCTCTAGTCCTGATCAAGGCAGGTGCTGTGAAGCCGACACGTGCTCCTCTCTGATAGCTCCATGCAGTGTTCTTCAGAACTGAGTGTGCCGAAGCCTCTTTTTGCACATATCCTTCTTAATAGTCTCTGTGTGTGTGTGTGTGTGTGTGTGTGTGTGTGTGTGTGTGTGTGTGTGTGTGTGTGTGTGTGTGTGTGTGTGTGTGTGTGTGTGTGTGTGTGTGTGTGTGTGTGTGTGTGTGTGTGTGTGTGTGTGTGTGTGTGTGTGTGTGGTGTGTGTGTGTGTGTACACGCTATATTCCCTGACTGCTGTGTACTGGTACCTCTGCTGTCTGCCCTGAGCCTGAGGCCAAGATGCCACTAGGAGAGGAGGACTTCATTCTCTGCAATAGGAATACCTCCACATGTGTTGGCAATGTAAGCCATCATTTCACACACTCTGTTTCTCTCTCAGCCCCACACTACTCAATGATCTTAAGAATACAGTGGAACCTCCGATAATGGACACTCCGAGAAGCGGACAACCTCCTTGCAACGGACAAACCACGTGCCCCTGCCGATCGCCGCATTAACTGCGTACATTTTTACCTCCGAAATACGGACAACCTCTAAACTCCGGACAGCGGACAAACGCCATGCCCCGCGTAGATCATTGGTCATAGAAATCAACCTCTGATAACGGACAAAAACACGTGTAATGCAGTGAAAAATCTACATAGCTTTACATATCCATCTGTAAACATGTCATCTACTAATCCTTCATTTTATCTACGTATACTTTAGGTCCATAGAGACGATAGATGCACGGTACTTATTGTCCATAGCCAGCACCCCTGTTTAACACGTCTCCTGTAACTTCTACGAAGGCTTTATTCACATTTTGTCACAGAAACTGACCTACACAGGGAGCTAGGTTGTACGGAGTGTGGCCTACAATGACGCCGTCTTTGACAACGGCCACTGCGTGCTTGTCAATCGTATTTGTTGGCTCTCTCCTTACTCCTAGAGTTTCGCCAATGACAGGATTCCAGTTCTTGTAAGCGTGGTATCCTCGCACGTATGACGGGATCTCCAAAACGGACAACAACTTGGCTAGCCATATGCCGCTTAAAAACGCTGCTGCGCTAAGCGCGTTCAGGTAACCTGGTGTCGTGGTAATTTTATCCCCCCGATTTTTTATCCGATAATTTTTCCTAGGATATTTCATCCGTGGTCAGGATATTTTATCCCCTAAGGCTAGTAGTTACATGCGACTTCAATCATCGTGTCCAGTGGGCTGTATAGCACTCTACCCCACTGCTGTAGATTTCTGGAAGGGCAAAAGATGCATGCCATTGCGCTATGATAAGGTAGAGTCTATATACTGACTTCAGCCAGGGTTTGACGGTGTAGCCACTTGATCGGCCCTCGGTAGATCTACATGGCTCCAGGCAAGTATTTTGAGTAAGAAATGATGTAGTACATATCAGTCAATAAAAAGCGATCAAGTGAGGATACAGTAACACAATCCTCATGCATTTGGAAAGCTAAGTCCACGTTTCTGATTTGCGTAGACGGGACAGACGGTTGATGTACAGTAGCAACCACGAATGTAGTTGATCAGCTCTTTATATCTCTCCTCTGTGACTGCACATCTCATAGCTAGCAACAAAAATATTCTGCGACATACCTTGATCACCATGCAGGGGTAAAATATCCTGACGTGGGATAAAATATACTAAGGATATACTATCCGCCGGATAAAATATACTGTGACACCGGGCACGTGTACATTTTGACAATGGCAGCCTCAAGGAAACACAATTACTTACCTTTAGAAAAGAAAGAAGTTCTTTCAGAAGTGTTAATTTCAGAACACATACTACTGACAATTATCATTATTTATGCTTAAATTTGCATATAGAAAACTTTCATTACATTTTAAAACAAAACCTCCGAGAAAGGGACAACCTCCAAACAATGGACAAAATGCTTGTCCCCAAAGTGTCCATTATTCGGAGGTTCCACTGTATATATATATATATATATATATATATACAGCTCTTGAACATGAAGTGTAGTGGGTGGAACATGCATTATGGGATTAACCCTTTTCCCTCATATAGCATTATAGGATTAACCCTTTTCCCCCAGGTATGTAATGGATCAATATGTGCAGTACTCAGCACTGACACAGTCACAGCCACCAGCTGTCAGTGTACGGAGGAGGGTCAGTTCTGTGACGTCTGCTGTAGGATGGGGGAGGAGGCAGACTGTGTGTCCACCATTGTCAACACCACACTAGCCGAGAGGTTGCCGGGGGGAGAGGGACAGCAGCTGCCTGTGGGGGCACCTTGTAACAACTTCCAGGGATATTGCGACATCCTCAACAACTGTTTTATTGTGGACAACGAAGGTATTGACACATTGTATACAGTAGGGGTGGGGTCCACAATACAGTAGTACCCTAACTGTATATACTGTCAGGAATCAGAATCAGACTTCCTACACTCACATGTATTGTCAGATATTGCAATTGGCCAAACAGTGCACTCGGGGGGACCTGTTCTCTGTCAATGTACTATCATTACAGGGGCCCTAGACAGACTGGGGGACCTGTTCTCTATCAATGTACTATCATTACAGGGGCCCTAGACAGACTGGGGGACCTGTTCTCTGTCAATGTACTATCATTGCAGGGGCCCTAGACAGACTGGGGGACCTGTTCTCTGTCAATGTACTATCATTACAGGGGCCCTAGACAGACTGGGGGACCTGTTCTCTGTCAATGTACTATCATTACAGGGGCCCTAGACAGACTGGGGGACCTGTTCTCTGTCAATGTACTATCATTACAGGGGCCCTAGACAGACTGGGGGACCTGTTCTCTGTCAATGTACTATCATTACAGGGGCACTAGACAGACTGGGGGACCTGTTCTCTGTCAATGTACTATCATTACAGGGGCCCTAGACAGACTGGGGGACCTGTTCTCTGTCAATGTACTATCATTACAGGGGCCCTAGACAGACTGGGGGACCTGTTCTCTGTCAATGTACTATCATTACAGGAGCCCTAGACAGACTGGGGGACCTGTTCTCTGTCAATGTACTATCATTACAGGGGCCCTAGACAGACTGGGGGACCTGTTCTCTGTCAATGTACTATCATTACAGGGGCCCTAGACAGACTGGGGGACCTGTTCTCTGTCAATGTACTATCATTACAGGGGCCCTAGACAGACTGGGGGACCTGTTCTCTGTCAATGTACTATCATTACAGGGGCCCTAGACAGACTGGGGGACCTGTTCTCTGTCAATGTACTATCATTACAGGGGCCCTAGACAGACTGGGGGACCTGTTCTCTGTCAATGTACTATCATTACAGGGGCCCTAGACAGACTGGGGGACCTGTTCTCTGTCAATGTACTATCATTACAGGGGCCCTAGACAGACTGGGGGACCTGTTCTCTATCAATGTACTATCATTACAGGGGCACTAGACAGACTGGGGGACCTGTTCTCTATCAATGTACTATCATTACAGGGGCCCTAGACAGACTGGGGGACCTGTTCTCTGTCAATGTACTATCATTACAGGGGCCCTAGACAGACTGGGGGACCTGTTCTCTATCAATGTACTATCATTACAGGGGCCCTAGACAGACTGGGGGACCTGTTCTCTGTCAATGTACTATCATTACAGGGGCCCTAGACAGACTGGGGGACCTGTTCTCTATCAATTATTATCATCCATTACAGGGGCCCTAGACAGACTGGGGGAGCTGTTCTCTGTCAATGTACTATCATTACAGGGGCCCTAGACAGACTGGGGGACCTGTTCTCTGTCAATGTACTATCATTACAGGGGCCCTAGACAGACTGGGGGACCTGTTCTCTGTCAATGTACTATCATTACAGGGGCCCTAGACAGACTGGGGGACCTGTTCTCTGTCAATGTACTATCATTACAGGGGCCCTAGACAGACTGGGGGACCTGTTCTCTGTCAATGTACTATCATTACAGGGGCCCTAGACAGACTGGGGGACCTGTTCTCTGTCAATGTACTATCATTACAGGGGCCCTAGACAGACTGGGGGACCTGTTCTCTATCAATTATTATCATCCATTACAGGGGCCCTAGACAGACTGGGGGAGCTGTTCTCCTCCAGTAATATTGGGGCTGCAGTGGACTGGATACGTGAGCGGTGGTGGGCGGTGCTGACGGCAGCAGTTGGGCTGTTGATTGGTGTCTTTGTCCTGATCCTTGTGATCCATCTGGTACTGCCTCGTCCCGAGCATGTCAGGATGAGGGCTCAGAGACGGCAAACCATTCGCAGGAACCGTAAAGAGGCCAGAGGCTATAACATGAACAAGGGACAGGAGATGAGGAAACGATAGTGGCCACACCCATCTTTTTACCCTCCACCTACCATAAGTAGTCTAATATATAGTGTGTCTGTTCCATATGTTGTAGCCATACCTCTCACTCAGTATTAGTGGGTGTATTTTATTATGAGTGATTTGACAATTAATATGAAAAGCACTGGTACCTCCCTGCACATGTGTGCCAAGGGAATATGTAGAAATCTCCATTTCAAAAGTACCACATAACTCTAACTACAGAAACATTAAAAGGATGAGCACTTGTATAATTGGTATAGTGTCTGTATGTACTTATGAAAATCTAGCTCCCCACATTTACATTGCAAAGGTGAATGCGCTAAAGTGCAGAACCCTCGGCGTTCGAGCGTGCGCAAATCCTTGAACGCGTAGTGCATGTTTGCGGGTAGTGGTATGCGCAGGTAACTGGAGGGAAACCACGCAGCAGTGCTGAACGCTACGAGAACTGCGTTTTTTCAAGTACTGTAGGCTTGGTTAGGCCAAAGACTAGGGATAAGTGGCTAAAGGTGAGCCATGACGCAGGAAGCGCGTTGATCCATGATGCCATAGTTCAGTTGCACCTTCTCATGGATCCCCTCCCCCTCCCCCACCCAGTTCAAGGCCAAGGACGGACAATCCCCTACCAAGGGCCTCTATGGTAATGCAACCTATAGAAGCTTGTACTACTGTAAATGACAAAATGATTAGTCATTTCATGAATTTCTATCTGGACCAAATGCGCATGCATAAACGTTACGTTTAGACCTACTGCGCATATGCGCGCTTTAATGGCTTCCCTTAACACCAATTGCGCATAGTCGCACTTCAATGGCTTCCCATCTTCACCTGGAACCCAAACGTGCTTTTCGTTAGCTTCCAATTGCCCATACGTGCCATACAGTACACCAAGTACCTCAGGTTTATAAGCCAAATTTTGACCGCTACAACCTCGCGGTTACTTCGGCTTGCTAGTGGCACAGTGGGTACAGCAGTGATAACGGGTTCGATACTCTGAAACCTGCTGAAGGTTCATCGCATCTATGGTCTAGGGGCCGCGGTGAGTCTCCCTTAACCCCACCATTGCTACGGACAGGTTGGTTCCTGGTCATATGCTATGGGACTGAAGGCAGGTTGTGTCTCTCTTGAAGAGACCAGGACAGTTAACCAACCGTTGTTTTTTCATTTTTTTTCCATTAAAAAATTTGAAAGTTCTTCATTTTTATTGCTTCAGTAGCCATGATAGAAGCCATTTTAATTTTTTTCACGATAATTATATACGTAGACTTGTGAATTTAATCGGCGAAAAAAGCGCGCGCGCGTACTGTACGGTGTTGCTGAAGCGGTACGTGAAGCGGTAAAGTAGCGTCCAAGTTCTCTTGGCTGTTTTGAGTCTTAGCCACAATTGAAGCGCTGTGGTGTTTTCAGAATGCAGCCTTCCTGGCCTGGGTTAGGTTACGAAGCTAAGTCGGTATTGGGAGGGGCATAGTCTCCCCTTGCCACCCTCCCCCCACACGCCTTTGTAGCCGGTAGATTATCTTGTTGGTTTGGTATAGTGGTAATGTGTCGAGATACCGTGGAGCCAATATGATGCACTTGCCTGACTCTGGATGTATTTACTACTGTAATTCAGGCTTGCTTGTATTCTCCGTACACAAGCATGTGTGACTGTTTGACATCATGCAGCAGCTCTCTAAACAACTTCTGATTGAACAGACAATGCAGGAACACTGCTTGCAAAGCAGAATGAGACAATGACTGTTTTCATAATACATTGAAGTAATAGTAAGTCACATGAATGTCTATGAATAGATGACTTGGATGGTCAGCTCTAAACACAGTGGTAATCACACAACCTTTAATTAACATGGAAGCATCATAAAGGCTGTCTACAATCACTGGACTGGACTGGTGGGTTTGCTGAAATTGTCGCTACCAGGCATGAATTAGAGTACTCACAGGATTAGACCTAAGCAGGACAGTGACTCCAAATTTTAAGTGTTAAGCTATAGGCCTGTGCTGACGTTACATAGGTCTGTGTGATGATCTTGCAGGGGTCGGTGTATAGCCTGTTGATTCGTGCGCGTGTAGACACAGGCCTTAGTACACATGTACATATAAACATTGCGGAGTATTACAACGACAGTGTATCTCATCCAAGAAAGGGTCACTGTCTTCTTGCATTCATAGATCTAACTATCATAGTTCATGCCTGGGGGTGGCACTACACAGAGTGACAAAATGCCTCAGTCAGGAGAAAATGATGTGAATTTATTATAGTCATCAACTCAACATTACTTTTGTTATCTTTTGTATAGTGGCTGGATCCACAGTACGTATGTGGAGGAACGGGGGGAGGGGGGGGGGGGGGGGGGGGGGGGGGCAAGTATATCCCCTAACCAATTTACATAGCAATTAAGGTGCATGTTTCTAAGTATATATAGTGCCCTCCAATCCAAATTTGCTTCCAACACCAATGTAGTAGTTATTGTACATATGGCAGAAAGGAGACTTCACTTGGTGACTCAATCATGTGCAGAAGTATGATTGTTGTGAGGATGACAATGCTCAGGGGAGCAATCATTAGCTACATCAATCTCTATTTAATTTATTATGAGTGGATTACAGCAATCAATATAACTACATAATGTATACAGATGATATAGGAAAGCAATAAACTCACACAGCTATATATTCAGGTATAATATTGTGTGCAGGATATCATCATCAAGTCCATGCACGGTATTATTGTAATGATGGTGAGCAATGACAATACAAGTGCATGATATGGTACAAGTCAAGGAGTGTATATGATCCATGACCAAGGTACATATGGTATCTAGCTAAAGTAAGTTAGAATTTGTAAACAGTATTGTTATTAGAGCCTACAACCCAGAATACATCTTCATCATCACATGCTATGCCCACACCATTACTATACACTCCAGTAAATGTATTCAGTAGAGTCTTCTGGTCATGATCGTACAGCCAGAGTCGATTGCTCCCTCCATTCTCAGGTATAGCGATAACTCCTTCTCCGTTGATAGCGATTCCAGCTGGCCTGCTAATAGTGCCCTTGCCATAGGTAGAGATGTAAGACCCAGTAGGTGAGAAGACCTTGATACAGTTGGAGCTATAGGCTGCAATATGGAGGTTGCCATCAAGGTCAAGAGCTATTCCCCTTGGGCTCCAGAACTGGCTGTCTGCAATGGCAGTACAACCAGTAATGGAGTATTGAAGGCGGCCATCATCTTTGAACACCTGGATACGGTGTTTGCGATGGTCAGCTACAAACACCTTCCCTTCTGAGTCCAAGCAGATACCACGAGGGCTGGAAAGCTGTCCGGATTTATTACCAAATGATGTTATATATCGTTTCTGACTAATGCTGAATGTCTTTATTCTGTTGTATCCACCCTCAGCTACATAGAGAGTGTCTCCCCTGATGGCCACACTATTAGGATAGCTCACTTGATTAGTGCTACTTCCAGCAGTGCCATTACCAAATGAGAATATGCATTTTTTTGTGTTCTTATCATAAAATGAAACCATGTGTCTGCTATACTCTGCTACTGCAAAGTGGCCATCATCAGTGATGGCAACATCATATGGAGAGCTATAATTGATGTTAAAGGAACCCTGATTGGTGAGGGTGGCATAGGGTCGAGGCTGCTTGACAGTGATCTTCAGGGGACTGCCTTTGATGGGCTGACCAGCAATCATTGCATGAAGCTCAATATCCCCGGCCAACTGAGGGGTGTAGTGGACAGTGTATGTCCCATCGTGATTGTCAGTACACTGACATGCTCCATTGGGGCCTACATGTTCAGGGCCAACCTTAACTTCAACTCTCTCCCCACTGTTCGACACCATTTTACTGTGCCTGTCTCGAACAACTACCTTCATTGTATAGCTCGTACCAGTGTAGATACGTTTAGGGACTGATTCCAGTGAGCAGGAGGCAGGATGGACACCCTCCCTGACCTGACAGATGAGGGGACTGCCTTTGATGGGCTGACCAGCAATCATTGCATGAAGCTTGTTCTGACCAGCAGACTGAGGGGTGTAGTGGACAGTGTATGTTCCGTCATGATTGTCAGTACACTGACATGCTACTCCAGCTCCATTGGAGCCTATGTTGACTTTAACCCTCTCTCCACCACAGCCTAATGCTTTACCCTCCCCATTCCTAGCTGTTATCGTCATGGTGTACTCCCTACCAGTGTAAATACGGGGAGGGACAGTGGAGTCAAATGTGGAGGAGGCTGGGTGAGCTCCCTCTGATACCTGACAGAGGGAGATCACCTTGGTGATGGTGACCTCTTGGTTCACCCCTGTCAAGATCCTGTCGTCCTCTTGTGGATCAAGGTCTTTACCTTGAAACTCCTTCAGCAGCTCATCTACCTTAGTGGCTATTACATCTTTAGTTGACATCTGCTGGCTTGGAGTGTGGAATGATAAGTCCTTGATCAGGCGGGATGCTTGAGCAAGGCCTTTCCTAATACGCACTAGCTCTCTCTCTTGTATGTCTAGTGTACCCACCTTCTTGTCACAAATGGTTGCATTCTGTTCAAGGAGGGTGTCTCGTACCCTCTCTAAACTGGAAGTGATCATCTCATCGACGGCTTTCTTCCTGGCCTTTATATCCTCCCTTGTCTTCCTGCAACTGTCAATGGCATCATCCAGTTTACTGCCTGCACCTTCACAGCTGCTCAAACTGACTTTCAGGCTCTTCATTTCTTCATCAGCTACCTCATCGATTAGTAGGCACTGTTCACTGTGTGATTTGTGCAATTTAGAGTCCTTGCAGTCAAGGCAGATCAGTGTTTTACAATGTTTACAGTAGCGCTTTAGTTCTTCATTGTGAGTGGAGCAGGTCAGAGGCTGTGGGTGGTACTTGCTCAACACACTACCTTCATCATCTTTACCCAGTCGTTCGCCTGTCGGGATAATTTCGTGGTCCAAAGTCTTCCGCCACGAGCGATGGTCATCTCGACATGCTTCGCAGAGGAATTTGCTGCATTGAACGCAAAACGCGACACGTCATTACTGTTCGTCCGCACGCAACGATCGCATTTTGCTTCTCCTTTTTCTATTTTGTCATTCAGACGTGCCTTCTCTGCCTCGTGAGCCTTACACTGGTCTTTAGTGAATGCCTGGACTCCGCCCTCTGGTAGGGGAACCTTCTCTTCACAGGTAGGGCACTGGAATGGCTCGTTGGTGTTCTCTGAGAGCTTTTGCAGGCATTTGAGACAGAAGGAGTGGAGACAGGGGAGGATACGTGGGTCTGTGAAGGGATCCTCACACTTTCCACAGAGAACTTCATCCATTGTATAGGTAGGCACCTGAAATCACATGAGAATGCACCCTCTTACTCTCCCTCACACATCTCCATCCTATACTCTATCATCTCTACAAAGCATTCCCATACTTACTGATAACATCTACTACCCGGAGTGTGCATTGTACATATATAGCTTCACTGTAAATATGGTAGGGTTATTTTGTGCGGTTATTTCAATTGACAATCAAGTTATTGTTACAACCAAGACAACCACAAATGCCTGCAAGGGGTAACTGATCAGACCTGCATGCGCAGTTATAATAAGCTGTATATACCTGCGTGCGATACGTAGATCTACGTGTACCAAAACTGATAACAAATCTTCTACGTATATATCAGCAGATATACGTAACTCTATTATTTTACAGTAATACAATGCCCGAGACAATGCCGCATAATTAATCTAAATCCATTTACCTTATATATAGCTATCCTTAAAGTACCCTGCACAACACATCCAACAGCAATACTGAGTTACATAATTTCGTCAATGTAAACTGCGCGCTCGTGCGTATATATGCGACATGATAACGTCATGAGTAGCAGCAATCAATCTCTGAGGGGGTGAGGGTGCTGTAGAAGTCAGCTGGACTGGACTGAAGGGAACAATGACATCTGTATATCTCCAACACACACACACTGTACCATCTAATGTGGTTACCATAAATCTCTCCAGGAAGGAGGTCCCCATGATGTGCTGTATGTCATCAGACACAGTTGGAACTGGCTGAAGTAAACCCTAGTAGGTCACATGACAGATCACGTGACAATCCCTGCTGTGGATATGGACATACGTGCAGAGCTAGTGAGGCTTGTTTCTGACTGTCAGTGTGACAGGTATTGGCCATGGCATGAAGGAGGTGAGGTATCACATGAAGCTGGGCCCCGAGCATGTCAGGATGAGGGCTCAGAGACGGCAAACCATTCGCAGGAACCGTAAAGAGGCCAGAGGCTATAACATGAACCAAGAACAGGAGATGAGGAAACGATAGTGGCCACACCCATCTTTTTACCCTCCACCTACCATAAGTAGTCTAATATATAGTGTGTCTGTTCCATATGTTGTAGCCATACCTCTCACTCAGTACTAGTAGGTGTATTTTATTATGAGTGATCTGATTGCATTGAAGAGGCATACCACGGGGGCACCCCGGAGGTCCATATGAAGTACATGTTTTATACGTCGGTCAGTCAGATCGATACAGTCGGGGTTTATTTCAGAAAACTTGACAAGGGGGGACAAACAGTACATACAAGAAATCTTGGGGGGCAAAACTTTTTAAGGCGGGGGGGGCAAATGCCCCCCCCCCCCCTAAAAGAAACCCTGTATACATATAACCCCTGCCAGGGACTAGGTGGGCTCACTTCACTTGCCCAATTATGCAGAAATCTTCAAAAAAATTAACTAACTATATTCAGTATTTTTCAGCATTTAAAAATACGTAATGTATATATACATGATGATGTACAAAAGCAATAAACTATATTATGTCTAATATTGGTATATCATGTGTGTGCAGGATATATATCAAGTCCATGCATATTGTACTGATCATGATGGTGAGCAATTGTTACAACACAAATGACACGTATCCATGATATGGTACAAGTCAAGAAGTATAACGTAAGCTGTTCCATGACCAAGGTAATAAGAGACTATTATGGTAGCTACAGTAAGTTAGAATCTGAACACACGATTGTTGCCAGAGGCTGCAACCCAGAATACATCTTCATCATCACATGCTATGCCTATACCATTACTAAACACTCCAGTAAATGTATTCAGCAAAGTCTTCCTGTCACGATCATACAGCCAGAGTCGATTGCTCCCACTATATTCTGATATAGCGATAACTCCTTCTCCGTTGATAGCGATTCCAGCTGGGCCGCTAATAGTGCCTTTGCCATAGGTAGAGATGTAAGAGCCAGTAGGTGAGAAGACCTTGATACAGTTGGAGCTATAGGCTGCAATATGGAGGTTGCCATCAAGGTCAAGAGCTATTCCCCATGGGTTCTGGAACTGGCTGCCTGCAATGGCAGGATCACCAGCAATGGAGTATTGATAGTGGCCACCATCTTTGAACACCTGGATACAGTGGTTGCCATAGTTAGATACAAACAGCTTCCCTTCTGAGTCCAGACAAATACCACGAGGGTTAGAAAGTTGTCCAGATTCAGTACCAAATGTTGTTATATATTGTTTCCGACTAATGCTGAATGTTTTAATTCTGTTGTATGCATATTCAGCTACATAGAGAGTGTCTCCCTTGATGGCCACACCTTGAGGTGAGTACAGTTGATTAGGGTTAGCTCCTGCAGAGCCAATACCAAATGAGAACATGTACTTTTTTGTGTTCTTATCATAAAATGAAACCATGTGACTGCTATACTCTGCTACTGCAAAGTGGCCATCATCAGTGATGGCGACATCATATGGAGAGGCATAATTGGTGTTAAAGAAACTCTGATCAGAGAGGGTGGTATAGGGTCGAGGCTGCTTGACAGTTATCTTCAAGGGGCTCTCTTTGATGGGCTGACCATTGATTGTAGTGTGAAGCTCAATATCCCCGGCCAACTGAGGGGTGTAGTGGACAGTGTGTGTCCCATCGTGATTGTCAGTATACTTAGCTACATGTTCAGGGCCAATCTTAACTTCAACTCTCTCCCCACTGTTCGACACCATTTTACTGTGCCTGTCTCGAACAACTACCTTCATTGTATAGCTCGTACCACTGTAGATACGTTTAGGGACTGATTCCAGTGAGCAGGAGGCAGGATGGACACCCTCCCTGACCTGACAGATGAGGGGACTGCCTTTGATGGGCTGACCAGCAATCATTGCATGAAGCTTGTTATGACCAGCAGACTGAGGGGTGTAGTGGACAGTGTATGTTCCGTCATGATTGTCAATACACTGACATGCTACTCCAGCTCCATTGTAGCCTATGTTGACTTTAACCCTCTCACCACCACAGCCTAATGCTTTACCCTGCCTATTCCGAGCCTTTATTTTCATGGTGTATTCCTTACCAGGAAAAATATGGGAAGGGAGAGTGGAGTCGAATGTGGACGAGGCTGGGTGAGCTCCCTCTGATACCTGGCAGAGGGAGATCACCTTGGTGATGGTGGCCTCTTGGTCCACCTGTGTCAAGACCCTGTCGTTCTCTTGTGGATCAAGGTCTTTACCTTGAAACTCCTTCAGCAGCTCATCTACCTTAGTGGCTATCACATCCTTAGTTGATAGCTGCTGGTCTGGAGTGTAAAGGCTGCGAGATGAATCCTTGATCAGGCGGGATGCTTGAGCGAGGCCTTTCCTAATACGAACTAGCTCCCTCTCTTGTATGTCTAGTGTACCCACCTTCTTGTCACAAATGGTTGCGTTCTGTTCAAGGAGGGTGTGTCGTACCCTCTCTAAACTGGAAGTGATCATATCATCGACGGCTTTCTTCCTGGCCTTTACATCCTCCCTTGTCTTCCTGCAACTGTCAATGGCATCATCCAGTTTATGGCCTGCACCTTCACAGCTGCTCAAACTGATTTTCAGGCTCTTCATTTCTTCATCAGCTACCTCATCAATTAGTAGGCACTGTTCACTGTGTGATTTGTGCAATTTAGAGTCCTTGCAGTCAAGGCAGATTAGTGTTTTACAATGTTTACAGTAGCGCTCGAGGTTTTTTTTGTGAGTGGAGCAGATCAGAGGCTGTGGGTGGTACTTGCTCAACACACTACCTTCATCATCTTTACTCAGTCGTTCGCCTGTCGGGATAATTTCATGGTCTAACGTCTCCCGCCACGAGTGATGATCATCTCGACATGCTTCACAGAGGAATTTTCTGCATTGAACGCAAAACGCGACCGCGGCATTACTGTTCGTCCGCACGCAACGATCGCATTTTGCTTCTCCTTTTTCTATTTTGTCATTCAGACGTGCCTTCTCTGCCTCATGAGCCTTACACTGGTCTTTAGTGAATGCCTGAACTCCGCCCTCTGGTAGGGGAACCTTCTCTTCACAGGTAGGGCACTGGAATGGCTCGTTGGTGTTCTCTGAGAGCTTTTGCAGACATTTCAGGCAGAAGGAGTGGAGACAGGGGAGGATACGTGGGTCTGTGAAGGGATCCTCACACTTTCCACAGAGAACTTCATCCATTGTAGGTATATACACCTGAAATCACATGAGAATACACCCTCTTACTCTCCCTCACACATCTCCACCCTCTGCAAACTGCATTACTCTATCATCTGATTATTATCTGCAAAGCACTCCCAGAACTACTATACACCCATCTGGAGCGTGCACCATTTACTTAATAATTATTAAGCTTATTGCACATATTACAAACAGTACGTAGTAAAAACGGCTATTTTGTGCCGTTATTTCAGTTGCCAATGACAAGGTATTTCTGTAACCAAGACAACCATAATGCATGCATGCCAGGGGCAACCATAACATTGTGTAAAAATACTAGCTCTATACTGTATTGTATATATCGTCAGGCCACTGCAGCTACGTACCTTCAATGTATATGTAAAGTACACGTACCATATATAGGCTTAGCTAAGTGATGATAAATCTTCTACATACCTACTACTACCTCGACTGCTCTGCTATAGATAAAGTGTAAAAACAAAATGTTGAAGGATGTATAGTGCCAAAAATTAGAGAAACAAGTGCAGTACATGTGCACTAACACAGGGGATGAGGTCAAGCAACAATAATAACATGCGTAACCCGAAACTAGGGTCCTACAGTGGGAGCTGTTTTTTCGGCAATGAAAGCAGAGTACACTGCAATAATAAGAGTTTATTTTAACCATGTATGGTCATCTTAGTTGCATAGTAAGGCATTGAATAGATTTAGAGTGGGTACTGTTTGTTTATCTCATGTAGTACTAAGCGACTCTATTATATTATTCACATCTTAATGATGAGATGCATATGGGAAGGAATGTAAGGGGGAGGAGGAGTGTTTGTTTTTCTCACGTAGCACTAGGTGACTACATTATTCACACCTTTAATGATGAGATGCATATGGGAAGGAATGTGTGTAAAGCACCATCTGCAAATATGAACTTTATCTCGGCAGTAGAGAGACTATTTATTTATCTGATAGTCATCATTAATATGCTTAAGATGAGGTGAAGAGGAATAAAGCTACTAATATGCACCTACCAATTTTAAAGTATGGATGCAACTTAGATGACCATATAGTGTTTAAAATAACCCTCATATTTTTAAAGTGTATGTTGTGGTTGCGGAGCAGGCTCACCCTTTAGGCCCAGCATAGATATAAACGAGAAGTTCTCGTTTAGTATCTATGGGCCCAGCCTATTCATTTCCCGAAATTAAAGGATGTAGGGAGGGCTGATTTTGCTTGCAAATACAATGCTCTTTGCGCGTGTGCCAATCCCACCCCTTAACGTAGCCTCGTACCTAGCCTCTCGAATACACAACTACACGGAAGTGCTAGCTTTACTCGTCCAAGAGGGCCCTACAAAGATTCCGCTGGCGAACGGCACTGCGCACGGGAATTTGAAGCCGTTTGGTACAAAAGTCAAGGTAAATACGTCTACCAATTTTGTGCTAAGCCGTTTGAAGAATTAGAAGAAGATGGAGAAATCGGGGTTTTAGCAATTTCACGTATATCATTGTAACGGTGTATTTTGCCACCGTTGAGAGTGTTATCATGCATAGAAACACTCGTAGGCCATGTGATGTGTCTAACTAGCTGCCGCGTTGGAGAGTTCTGAGGTTTATTAATAATGGGCGTGTCGGCGCCATCCCTACATACTGACTCTCTGATATATCTACATACGATCCAGATAGACATTTAAAAACGTCAGCAGAACACACATAACTTACAGTAGGTTTCCACTTCCAAATAATAGTGAGGCTAATTGAAGGAAGGTTTAGCTTGCTGGTATCAATAGATGGTGGAATCTCTTCAATCTGGGTTTGTAAGGTAAGATATTCGTAATACAATGCCTGAGACAATGCCTCCCATCAATCTGAGTGATCGTTTGCATATTATTTACCTTACTAGCTATCCTTTAGATCAGAAACACAAGTGGCACTCTGCACAATACGTCCAACAGCAATACTACTATTGGGGGCGAGTTACGTTACATTCGCCCGCGCTGATATGTAACGTAAACTGCGCATGCGTATGCGAGGATGATTATGATAAACGTCACATGCGTCATGAGTCTGAATCCATGACAACAGCAACAATCATTACATCAGGGGGTGAGGGTGCTGTAGGGCTCAGCTGGACTGGACTGCAGGGAACAATGACACCTGTATATCTCCAACACACACATACTGTACCATCAAATGTGGTTACCATAAACCTCTCCAGGAAGGAGGTCCCCATGATGTGCTGTATGTCATCAGACACAGTTGGAACTGGCTGAAGTAAACCCTAGTAGGTCACATGACAGATCACGTGACAGTCCCTTCTGTGGATATGGACATACGTGCAGAGCTAGTGAGGCTTGTTTTGACTGTCAGTGTGACAGTTGGCCATGGCATGAAGGAGGTGAGGTACCACATGAAGCTGGGCCCCGAGCATGTTAGGATGAGGGCTCAGAGACGGCAAACTATTCACAGGAACCGTAAAGAGGCCAGAGGCTATAACATGAACCAAGGACAGGAGACGAGGAAACGATAGTGGCCACACCCATCTTTTTATCCTCCACCTACCATAAGTAGTCTAATATATAGTGTGTCTGTTCCATATGTTGTAGCCATACCTCCCACTCAATACTAGTGGGTGTATTTTATTATGAGTGATCTGATTGCATTGAAGAGGCATACCACGGGGGCACCCCAGAGGTCCATATGAAGTATATATTTTATACGTCGGTCAGTCAGACGGTCGGGGTTTATTTCAGAAAACTTGACGAGGGGGACGAATGGTACATACAAGAAATCTTGGGGGGCAAAACTTTTTAGGGGGGCAAATGCCCACCCCTAAAAGAAACCCTGTATACTTATAACCCCTGCCAGGGACTAGGTGGGCTCACTTCACTTGTCCAATTATGCAGAAATCTTCAAAAAATTAACTAACTATATTCAGTATTTTTTGAATTATACAGCATTTAAAAATACGTAATGTATATATACATGATGATGTACAAAAGCAATAAACTATATTATGTCTAATATTGGTATATCATGTGTGTGCAGGATATATATCAAGTCCATGCATATTGTACTGATCATGATGGTGAGCAATTGTTACAACACAAATGACACGTATCCATGATATGGTACAACTCAAGAAGTATAACGTAAGCTGTTCCATGACCAAGGTAATAAGAGACTATAGAGACTATAGGGTGCATTATGGTAGCTACAGTAAGTCAGAATCTGAAAACACGATTGTTGCCAGAGCCTACAACCCAGAATACATCATCATTGTCACATGCTATGCCCACACCATTATTAAACACTCCAGTAAATGTATTCAGTAGAGTCTTCCTGTCACGATCATACAGCCAGAGTCGATTGCTCCCTCCATACTCAGATATAGCGATAACTCCTTCTCCGTTGATAGCAATTCCAGCTGGGCTGCTAATAGTGCCCTTGCCATAGGTAGAGATGTAAGACCCAGTAGGTGAGAAGACCTTGATACAGTTGGAGCCATAGGCAGCAATGTGGAGGTTGCCATCAAGGTCAAGAGCTATTCCCCATGGGGACTGGAACTGGCTGTCTGCAATGGCAGGATCACCAGCAATGGAGTATTGAAGACTGCCATCATCTTTGAACACCTGGATATTGTGGGTGCCATAGTTAGATACAAACAGCTTCCCTTCTGAGTCCAGGCAGATGCCACGAGGGTTAGAAAGTTGACCAAATGTTGTTATATGTCGTTTCTGACTAATGCTGAATGTCTTTATTCTGTTGTATCCACCCTCAGCTACGTAGAGAGTGTCTCCCTTGATAGCCACACTTTGAGGTGAGTACAGTTGATTAGTACTACTTCCAGCAGTGCCAGTACCAAATGAGAACATGTAGGTTTTGGTGTTCTTATCATAAAATGAAACCATGTGACTGCTATACTCTGCTACTGCAAAGTGGCCATCATCAGTGATGGCGACATCATATGGAGAGCTATAAGTGGTGTTAAAGGAACCCTGATTGGAGAGGGTGGCATAGGGTCGAGGCTGCTTGACAGTGATCTTCAGGGGACTGCCTTTGATGGGCTGACCAGCAATCATTGCATGAAGCTCAATATCCCCGGCCAACTGAGGGGTGTAGTGGACAGTGTATGCCCCACGTGATTGTCAGTACACTGACATGTACCATTTGGGCCTATGCTGACTTTAACCCTCTCACCACCACAACCAAATGCTTTACCCTCCCCATTTCGAGCTGTTATCGTCATGGTGTACTCCCTACCAGTGTAAATACGGGGAGGGACAGTGGAGTCAAATGTGGAGGAGGCTGGGTGAGCTCCCTGTGATACCTGACAGAGGGAGATCACCTTGCTGATAGTGGCCTCTTGGTCCACCTGTGTCAAAAATCTGTCATCCTCTTGTGGATCAAGGTCTTGACCTTGAAATTCCTTCAGCAACTCATCTACCCTAGTGGCTATTACATCTTTAGTTGACATCTGCTGGTCTGGAGTGTAAAGGCTGCGGGATGAATCCTTGATCAGGCGGGATACTTGATCAAGGCCTTTCCTAATACGAACTAGCTCCCTCTCTTGTACGTCTAGTGTACCCACCTTCTTGTCACAAATGGTTGCATTCTGTTTAAGGAGGGTGTCTCGTACCCTCTTTAAACTGGAAGTGATCATGTCATCGACGGCTTTCTTCCTGGCCTTTACATCCTCCCTGGCCTTCCTGCAACTGTCAATGGCATCATCCAGTTTACTGCCTGCACCTTCACAGCTGCTCAAACCGACTTTCAGGCCCTTCATTTCTTCATCAGCTACCTCATCAATTAATAGGCACTGTTCACTGTGTGATTTGTGCAATTTAGAGTCCTTGCAGTCAAGGCAGATTAGTTTTTTACAATGTTTACAGTAGCGCTCAAGTTTTTTCTTGTGAGTGGAGCAGATCAGAGGCTGTGGTTGGTACTTGCTCAACACACAACCTTCATCATCTTTACCCAGTCGTTCGCCTGTCGGGATAATTTCATGGCCTAATGTCTTCCGCCACGAGCGATGGTGATCTCGACACGCTTCGCAGAGGAATTCGCTGCATTGAATGCAAAACGCAACCGCGGCATTACTGTTTGTCCGCACGCACTGATCGCATTTTGCTTCTCCTTTTTCTATTTTGTCATTCAGACGTGTCTTCTCTGCCTCGTGAGCCTTACACTGGTCTTTAGTGAATGCCTGGACTCCGCCCTCTGGTAGGGGAACCTTCTCTTCACAGGTAGGGCACTGGAATGGCTCGTTGGTGTTCTCAGAGAGCTTTTGCAGACATTTGAGGCAGAAGGAGTGGAGACAGGGGAGGATACGTGGGTCTGTGAAGGGATCCTCACACTTTCCACAAAGAGCTACATCCATTGCAGGTATAAACACCTGAAATCACATGAGAATACACCTTCTTACTCTCCCTCACACATCCCCACCCTCTGCAATGTGCTCTCCCAGATAGCACATACCAAAACTGATAACAAATCTACTATGCAGCCAGCCGGCGCCCCTACTATCCTAAATATGCACTATCTACACAGCCTTACACAGATTAGTAGTAACCTGCAGTGCCTAAAATAATACAAGGGCCATTTGTGCAATAATGCTGCTAGAGTGGGCAGTGATAAAATGTAAGTTGGCCAGTGTTACTTTCATGGTTACAGGCAATTGAACACATATATACACGTACATACACAAAGGCAATGAAAACTCCGAATCAGATTGAGTGACCTACTGTATAGTTGTCCAGTGAGTATTTAGCACAATTAATGCCTCACATTACGGTTCAGTGTGTAGTGCACTGTACGAAGATCTAGTACTCGTCCGACTACTATATATCTGCAATGTGAAGTACGCACATGCATGTATATAACGGATAGCAAATCTCCTACCTACCAATTACCTCAACTGCCCTGCGTATTTATGGTGCAAGGTCTGATAAATTCAGCCGAATACACAATATCGACTCCATCTAATTTACCACAGAATGGTCATTTGCATGTTACATTACCTTATTGTCCTTCAGATTAGAAATACAAGTAGTACATTGAGCAGCCACCCGACCAACAGCAATAACAGGGGCGCACGTTTATGCAAACTGCGCATGCGTATGCTACTGTACATTCACTAGAACTTCTCCACGACGACTCCTTGCCTGTTCCTTGGACTCCGCCCCAGGACAAGGATATCGTCTATATATCCGTGGTCTGAGCCATTCTTGAATGTATTATGTTGTATTTCAGAAGGATTGGTTTCCATATTAACAGTGTATGGCCAGTTGTCCTACTCACAACAGCCACTACACTGTTGATATGGAAACCAATCCTTCTGAAATACAATATAAACGTCATGAGTCTGAATCCATGACAACAGCAGCAATCATTACATCAATCTCTGAGGGGGTGAGGGTGCTGTAGAAGGCAGCTGGACTGGACTGCAGGGAACAATGACACCTGTATATCTCCAACACACACATACTGTACCATCTAATGTGATTACCATAAATCTCTCTAGGAAGGAGGTCCCCATGATGTGCTGTATGTCATCAGACACAGTTGGAACTGGCTGAAGTATACCCTAGTAGGTCACATGACAGATCACGTGACAATCCCTGCTGTGGATATGGACATACGTGCAGAGCTAGTGAGGCTTGTTTCTGACTGTCAGTGTGACAGGTATTGGCCATGGCATGAAGGAGGTGAGGTACCACGTGAAGCTGGGAGGAGAGAGAGGGGTCCTATGGCAAGCTAGGTATGGGATGTGGGAGGGACTTACATCTGTGAGGGTGTGTGCTAGCTCTGTACTCTGTGAGGTCAGGGAACTGGAGAGGTGAGAGGTGAGAGGTCAGTGGAGTCACCTATAGATATGACTGACCTTATGACCCTGGCTGCCCCTGCCTGCTGAAGATGGATTGGTAAGGGAACTATGTGAGAGAGGAGGGAGGGGAGAGGAGAGGAGGGGAGGGGAGGGTGGGGAGGGGAGGGGAGGGGAGGGGAGGGGGAGGAAATGTGACTTCAGTTTAGCTGCTATCTTACAGACCAACCTCCAGTGTGGCCACTCTGTGAGGTGGTGATGTCATCAGGTAGTTTGAGCAGCCCCACCAGACCAGTCAGTATTGACTGCTGTACCTCCTCATATGTCACTAGGTCTTGGAGCAGACAGCATGCTGTAAGTGTGCATGTCAGGGAGGGAGGGAGGGAGGGAGGGAGGGAGGGAAGGGAAGAGGGGAAGGGAGGGAGGAGAGAGGGAGAGGGTTGTGATAGAGGTTGCCGTCACTGGACGTATGGTGTACCTTCATGCTGTACATCTGCATGTAGACTACGCAGTAGCAGTAGACTTGGTTCCACTATAGCCACACTCACTGCTCCCATTGATGGCTATTGAGATGAGGCCACATCAACAGGCCATGTACTGTACAGTAACACTGTATCTACCTGAATTTCTCTGAGGGTGTGAGCGGCCATTCTTTGAGCAGTCGGTGAGGAGGAAGGAAGGAGGCCAATGAGAGCCTTGTACACCTGACTCTGGTAGTGAGGGTTGCCCTTTGTGAGGAGGGGATGTGTGAGTGTGTGGAGGGTGGGGGTATGGGATGTGTAATGATGGTGATGAGTGTCATACTCACTGTGAAGAGCTGGTGAAGGAGGTGCTGGGCCAGCTCCTGGGTCTGCTCAGATGATGAAAGTGCAAGACACTCAGCAACTACCTTCACCACTGGCACACACACACACACACACACACACACACACACACACACACACACACACACACACACACACACACACACACACACACACACACACACACACACACACACACACACACACACACACACACACACACACACACACACACACACACACACACACACACACACACACACAGGGAAGAGGTGAGGCAGTCATTACCTCTCTACCCAGACCTTACCATAGCTCTCACAGAGAAGCTCCTTGAACTGCCTGCCTCTTGTAGCAATGGAAGAGAGCAGTTGGAGAGCTTCAGCCTTAGCCCCCTCCCTCCCTCTCTGCAGTCCAATCACCTCTACCACTGTCAGAACTCCACCCACCTCCAGAAACTCAGCCAAGAAATGATGGCTAGAGGACACACATATCATAGAATGTATATAAAATTCCTTCTACACTGCTATATGAGTACTTCTCTTTCTACAGGTACAGATGGTTTACGAGAATACATATTTACCCGCTAGCAGAGGAGACAAAAATGTTGATGGCCTTCAGCATTAGTTTGAGAGGTCCGTGGAGGTAGTTAATACGCAGCCACACAGTCACGCGCGCTAGGAAGAGACTGGCACAGTCACAGAACTGTCTCTCCAGCTCTGGAGCCGTCATATTAGAGCACTGCTCTATGAAGTCTCGCAGCATTGCCTTACGGACATTGCAGGTACCCTGCAAGCAGGAGGAAGTGGCGGTGAGAGGCCAGTCTCCTCAAAGGAAGCCTATCTATTGTCTCACTTTGTCCCATTTTTGCAGTATGTGGCGGACATCATGAAATGTTTCTGCAGCCATCGTAAGTTTGTATTCTAATAGACGCGCACTGCAACCATGGAAACATGCGCAGCTAGTGGTTGGTTTTCTGCGCAGATTTGTACGAGCCACACCCTGTTTTCTGCAATCAGTGGGTGCAACTGCACGAGAAATGGATGCGGAAGAAGAGCCAGTTTTTCCGCGCAAGACTTTCGGAAAAGGTGTGGATGACTCGTGGAAGAAAATCCAGGAGAGGGTGTTCACTAATTGGATAAACGACCGCCTGAGGGGCAACCTCAAAGTAGCTAAGAAACAAGTGAGCGTACTGTGACGTAATACTACGCATGATTACGCATGTGTCCTGCTGTAGGTGAAAAATCTCGGCGAGGACCTTCAAGATGGCCTGTTGTTGGTGGAACTTCTCAACCGCCTGGCTGTGCCCAAGGCCATTGAGAGGTGGAACAAGACCCCGAAGGGCAAGATGCACAGTATCGAGAACCTAGGCATTGTTCTCAACTTCTGCACACAGCAGAATATTAAACTGGTCAATATCGGTGAGTAGGAGACTGGCTGGAGAGTACATTACTGTAGCTGTTTATTGCAACAGTAGACCTGTATTCTGTGTGTCTTGCCAAATTAATATTCATGATGTGTGAACTGGTGACGCTGAACACTATGAATATGATTTGGGCCACACCCTTTTATTAGCACTAACTCCTTTTCCTCCCCCTTCTCTCTCCCTGCTCCCTCTCTTCCTCCCCCTCTCTCCCTCCCTCGCTCTCTCCATTAATCTTGCTCCTCTCCCCCTCCCTCCCTCCCTCCCTCCCTCCCTCCCTCCCTCTCCCCCTGCTCCCTCTCTTCCTCCCTCCTTCCTCCCCCTCTCTCCCTCCCTCCCTCCCTCCCTCTCTCCATTAATCTTGCTATTCTCCACCCATCCATCTCCAGGCCCTGAAGACATATATGGTGGTAACCTGAAGCTGATCCTCGGTCTGATCTGGACCCTCATTGGCAAGTACCAGATCAAGAGTAGTGGGAAGGCCATGTCCACCAAGAAGGCCATGATGGGTTGGACCAACACTGTCATTCCTGAGTATCTCATTACCAACTTCAATACTGATTGGAATGACGGCCGGGCCGTGTGTGGTATGGTGGACCGGATCCGTCCCGGTCTCTGCCCCAACCATTTTGCCCTAGACAAGAGCCATGGTCTCGAGAACTGCAAGCTAGGGATGGACCTCGCTGAGCAGCACCTCGATATTCCTAAGGTCCTGAGCCCAGAGGACATGAACAACCCGGAGGTGGACGACCTCAGCCTGATGACGTACCTCTCTTACTTCTGCAACCCGTACAACAGCCTCCTGCTGCACTGGATCCGGCAGAAGATCCCTCAGAGGAACATTAAGAACTTGAGCACCGACTGGAACAACGGGACCAACCTCGGAGCCCTCAGCGAGGCTTGTTTCCCTGGTGTGTGCCCCCACTGGGAGGCCATGGACCCTGCCAATGCAATCCAGAACAACGAAGAGATGATCGGTCTGATAAAGGAGAGGCTTGGAATTGACTGTCCTGTCAGTGCAGTGGAACTGGCTGACCCCAAAATGGATGAGATTGTCGTGGCAACATATCTCCACCACTTCCGCAATGCCAAGCTACGAGCCTCCCCTGAGCAGTTCTCCCTCAGTATCCCTCCTCTCACTGGTGGGTGTGCCGTTATCCAGGAGCCCTTCACCTTCGAGGTCCAAGTTATGGATCCAGCTGCCGTGGGCCTCTCTAGTGAGATCACAGTCCAGGCCCATGGCCCCAAGTCAGACGCAGCTGTCTCAATAAAGCCAAAGGGAGATGACAAGAACCTCACTGCCTCATTTGTCCCAATGGAGGCTGGGAGCTATGACATCATCGCCTCATACAATGGGCAGAATATCCAGGGAAGTCCCTTCCAGCTGCAGGTCGCTGACCCCTCCAAGTGCCAGTTGCTAGGAGATCCCCCAGCCACCTTGCAAGTGGGTGTGGCTGAGGAAGTGGTTGTAAAAACCATTGGTGCAGGGGGCGGTAAACTGGGGTGCAGCATCGACACCCCAGGAGAGAGTACATCGGATGTCGTATCCAGCACCCTGGACGATAAGGGAGGGGACACTTACGGGATCAAACTGGAGCCCAAGTCACTTGGAAAGGCCAAAGTCCTGGTTACATGGGCCGAACATGACATTCCTCACACACCATTCACAGTGAATGTCTGTGATGCCAGCCAGTGCTCATTCCAGGGGCTGGCAGGAGATGACGACGAAGAACACATTGTAGGCAATCCCGTGACATTCACAGTCAACACGGAGGGTGCAGGGGAAGGTCAACTTGAGGTCAAACCTCGTGGAACCAGTGCCATCTATACTCCCACCATCACAAGCAATGGCCCCGAGCACGAGGTATCCTTCACCCCCTGGGAGGTTGGACCTCATCAGGTGGAGATGCTGTGGGAGGGGACACAGATTCCAGGGAGCCCCGCTCCCCTTGAGATCCGAGCTGCACCTGACATCAATGCCTGCAGTGCCACTGGTGCGGGACTAAAGCGAGCCATCGCCGGCCAACCCAACACCTTCAAGATCCTGTCACCAGAGAAGGGACTGTTAGAGAAGAACAAGTTGGAGGTTACTGTCAGCTCCATGGACCAGGAGATCCCCGTGGACATGGCAGATAACGATGACTCCACCTATACGGTCACCTACACCCCACCCACCGAGGGGGACTACGTGGCTTCTGTCAAGTTCTACGAGAAGCCCATCCCAGGCAGTCCATTCAAGATTACGGTGGTTCCGGCTGCTGACGCCTCCAAGTGTCGTGCCTATGGCCCAGCTCTTCACCCCAACTCCCTCCACATTGCAGGAACTCCTCTTGATCTCTTTGTAGACACAAAGGAGGCTGGCACGGGAGAACTGCAAGTCATCGTCAAGGGGCCAGATGATTCCCGTCCCAAAGTCTACCAAGCCAACGAAGATGGTGTTTTCTCCCTAAAGTTCGATGTCCCGGATCCAGGCAAGTACCGTGCATATATCTGGTGGTCCCAGACGCCCATTCCCGGATCCCCATTCAAGGTCAAGGTTCATCCTGGTCCCATCGCAGCAAACGTGGTTGCATATGGACCAGGGCTTGAGCCGACCGTGAGGGTTGGAGATAAAGGAGAGTTCACCGTGGAAACAAAGAACGCTGGGATTGGGACACTCACTGTGAGGGTCCACGGAGTAAAGGGAAAATTTAAAATCGAAGCGAACCCCAAAAGTGACTCAAATCCTCGCACACTTCTTGCTCACTACGCCCCTCAGGAAGCTGGAGATTACATCATCGCTATACGCTGGTCGGGAGTCCATGTTCCAAACAGCCCATTCCACATTCACATTCTGGACGAGGAGGAAGAGCGTCGAAAGAAGAAGCAACAGGAGAAGCAGAAGCAGGAGAAGGCTGCGGAGGAGTCTGGGTCTGAAGAGGAGGGAGAAGGAAACCAGAAGATAAAGAAGGGGTCAGAGGAGACAGATGGGTCTAAGGGAGCTGGTGGCATTCGTAAGATGACAAAAGAAGAAGTTCGAGCCTACCAGCAACAGATGATGGAGTCGGGGTACGCCCAGCCCATGAACCCGGCATTTATTGCTGCTGGGGGAGCCGTTGGGATGGAGAGGCGATATCGCACCAACCCATCCATGATGCCTGGCACCTTCGTACCCGGAGGACAAGTCATGGAGGTTACCAAGACAACAGTTACCAAGACAACTGGCACCAAGAAAGAGAAAGTCGAGAAGAAAAAGAAAGGAAAGAAGTTTTAACAGAACACTAAACAGCTTTACAATATACATACATGTATATATACTGTCATCCACTTTACATGTAGTTTACAGTAGATCTGTACAAGTTGTCGCTGTCCATATATGGTCATTATATAGTCACCATATATTGTATGTGTAGAACTAAAATTCATTATATATGCTCCCTATACACATGTACACAGCAATTTCTACATGACGACCATTCCAGAGAGTACGACACAATATGTGTAGTGACTATCTTCACACATTGGCTTACAATTAGTAAATATATACAAGCAAAAGGAGCCAACATGTGATTTAGTTAATTAATAAGGTCAGTGGTGCAGTTTGTAAGTACATACTAATAAGATGACATCATTAAGAAGGGGAGGAGGCTATTGCCGCAGACAACACTGTCGTTTGCTAGGCTTTGGTTCGTCCTCTCCAGGCCTGATGGGTTTTCCCCCTGGGATCTCCGGGGTAACCTGCTGCTCATCATTAGCAGCTGACGTTTGACTCACTATGTGATATATCTCTGGTAGTGGTGTGTGTGTGTGTGTGTGTGTGTGTGTGTGTGTGTGTGTGTGTGTGTGTGTGTGTGTGTGTGTAGTATAAGTACATATATGGTCATAGTCTAGATGATTCACATTCAGATTGAAGTGCCCTGTGTATTGGGACTTCATACACTACTGTACTGTACAGTACGTACAGCAGTGTACAGTACATGTGATGTAGGGACTGCCCAACACTGTATATACATGTACATGTCACATACCTGTCAAGATATTCTGAAAAGCTGTTTCTACATTAGTTGAATCCAGTGCTGAAGTCTCTATGAACGACAGTGTGTTTTTCTCTGGAGGAGAGAGAGAGAGAGGGGAGAGGGGGGAGGGGGGAGGAGAGCGAGGGGGGAGGAGAGTGAGGGGGGAGAGAGCATTACAAAGTGAACACCTAACACTAGCTGGGGTCCATCCCTCCCTCCCTCCCTCCCTCCCTCCCTCCCTCCCTCCCTCCCTCCCCTCCCTCCCCCCCTCCCTCCCTCCCACCCTCCCTCCCTCCTCCTGACCTGCGTATCCTTTTGCCTCCTCTGTGGGGACAGCTCTCAAGTGGCGAAGGTCACACTTGTTGCCAACCAACATGATGACGATGTTGGCGTCAGCATGGTCACGAAGTTCCTTCAGCCATCGCTCCACATTCTCGTACGTCAGGTGCTTAGCGATATCATAGACCAAGAGAGCCCCCACAGCTCCACGATAGTAACTATGGAGATAAAACCACAATCACCGACCTCACTCCATGACAATATTACCCCCCTCCCCCCCCTCCCCCCCCCACACACACCAGTCCACCTAATGTATACATTGATCAGCTGAACACGCCCAGACTGGGATTGATGTAAACATCCTCACTAGAGCCCCTGGCAGGTGGCCTCAGCCAGCTAGCTACACACATAGTTAGTGCTGACACCAAATATTACACACCACTCAGCATATTGCAGTCTCATGCTATTATTAGAACACACCATTACTTAATCATGATGTCATCACTTACGCGCTAGTTATTGCTCTATATCTCTCCTGCCCAGCTGAGGAAGGAGAGACCATACAATCACACCATTTGTTTGAGCACACAACAGTTAAAAGTGACATTCTATACACTTGTCCATGTAGTGAGTACCTGTGTCCCATATCTGGGCCTTGATGGTCTTCCCGTCGACCTGGATACTCCGAGTGGCAAACTCCACCCCTATTGTACTCTTACTCTCCAAGTTGAACTCATTCCTGGTAAACCTGGATAGTAAGTTGCTCTTGCCCACACCAGAGTCACCAATCAACACCACTGCAGTTGGGAGAGAGAGAGAGAGAGTTCCCTAACTGACTGTACTTGTATACAGAGCAATACAAAATGGTCTGGATCATATGTACTGGCAAATGTAGCAATCAGTGCCAAGAGAAACACCTGTTTAATGACACACACACATACACACACACACACACACACACACACACACACACACACACACACACACACACACACACACACACACACACACACACACACACACACACTAACCACTGAATCAATGACCAACAGTGTAAGGCAGTGAATGTGATTAAAGTATGGTAGCAGTGGGTGTGGCTACCAGTCAGGGTATTTCTCAGTAGCTTGATGCACATGACACCACACGTAGTGTGAGAGGTGTCCAACAGTGTTAGGACTTGAGACCTACATGATAGGTCCAGTCCTGAGCTACAAGTGGTAGAGACTCACCTTTGAAGAGGAAGTCATATTCATCATCTTTGTTCGTCATGACTGGAGAGGATGAGAGGAGGGAGGGAGGGAGGGAGGAAGGGAGAGAGGGAGGAAGGCAGGCAGAGGTAAAGCATATAATGCAGTATAGTTCACAGGCCATTCTGTGGCTCTGTGATGTAGTGAACTCTACCGACCTCCCACACTGATTACAGTACACACCCACCCACTATAGGTTGGGGTAGGAGGGATGGAAGGTGGGGTTAAACTTAATGACCCGTCCATTGAGACTGCTCTTATTTAATAACACACATCACCAGCCTACTATGCATGGGGTGGGCACACAGGACAGGGAGTCTATGGCAGTACATTGGGCAATGCCTGGACACTTGCAGTAGTGAAGGAGGCACCTCTAGCAGCCACAGGACAACACTAATAATGCTGCCCTTCCATCACGTACTGTGGTCTCGTACAAGCCACGTACGCTATAGAGCCGCCTTCCATGGCGGTCTGATTCCTCACCTGGGTTTCTAGCAGACGGAAGGCGACACTGCAACACTTCCCTTCTCACACAACCCGCACGCAGTCACACAGTCACACAGTATCTCTGGAGTTCTTCCGACACGTTTATCGTTAGAGCACTCCACCTCAATTTCGGCCGGCCTAAGTAAATTAAACGTGGCGCCGCCACCCGGATGAAGAAAGGCACGTCACACCATTCTCACGTGACTGTTGATTTGTTCCGCATGGGCGGGAGTGTCCGCAAGCTACACTAATTGAAAAGATGGGTAAGAAAAAGAAGAGCAAGCCAAAGGTACTTGAGCAGGAAAGATCAAGATATCCCCTCTCATTACTGGCACGTCTTGTCTCTCTCAGCACCGCCCGGCCGTCGCTGCATCCAAACCATCCTCTCATAGCGCTAGTGAAGCCCTCGCAACACAATCTACATGTATGTACACTACCAGTAGTACAGCACGTCACAACCTTTTGTGGCAATAGGCTGCTGTGGCCTGCACTGTTACCATACGGGAAGTTGTCTGTGTGTAGGGTGAGGACTGGCATGGCTCTGGGGGGGCAGGCCTGCATGATGGAGGTGATCACTGGGGGAAATCCCTTAGAACACGCGTATTGTGAAATAGGGTGACCTCAGGAAACATTCTCTTTCTCTTGTGTGTGTGTGTGTGTGTGTGTGTGTGTGTGTGTGTGTGTGTGTGTGTGTGTGTGTGTGTGTGTGTGTGTGTGTGTGTGTGTGTGTGTGTGTGTGTGTGTGTGTGTGTGTGTGTGTGTGTGTGTGTGTGTGTGTGTGTGTGTGTGTGTGTGTGTGTGTGTGTGTGTGTGTGTGTGTGTGTGTGTGTGTGTGTGTGTGTGTGTGTGTGTGTGTGTGTGTGTGTGTGTGTGTGTGTGTGTGTGTGTGTGTGTGTGTGTGTGTGCGTGCGTGTGTGTGTGTGTGTGTGCGTGTGTGTGTGTGTGTTTAGCTGCAGAGGTGGAATGGCCTGAGGACGTGGAGAGCCAGAACAGACTGCTGACTGTTCTCAAGTACCAGACACTGGGGCCATTCCTCTTTGCCCAGAGGTCCCTCACTCCACAGGTAACCTGTCAGCCCCTGGCTGGGGTGCAATAGAGAATGCTGCTCATTTCCACAGGCTGAGATGTGTGCTGTAGAGGCCAAGCTGCTGCCTAGAGATGAGTGAGTTACAGAGTGGGACCTGTCTAGTGAGATGTGTGTCTCCCTATTGAGTGAGGTGTCTGCCTGGGGGTCTTGTTTAGTGAGGTGTCTGCCTGGGGGTCTTGTTTAGTGAGGTGTCTGCCTGGGGGTCTTGTTTAGTGAGGTGTCTGAGGGCACCCTAGTACCAGCTGTCTCCCTTTCCTACATGTTGTCATGGCGATATCAGGGGTGTGTGGCCACTGTTCTTTGAGAAGAAGCAGTGGAGGAAGGCAGTGCTGGTGGTACAGGTTGTCCTCACTTCAATCCACCTTTGTGTGAGTAAGGAGGGGAGAGAGGGAGGGAGGGAGGGGGGAGGGGAGGGAGGTGATGTCTATCACTGTACTACTGCAGGAGACCAATCAGTCATTTCGGGACTATTTACTAAAAGGCCATTCCCCCATTTTGAAGGTAGTGTGTGTGTGTGTGTGTGTGTGTGTGTGTGTGTGTGTGTGTGTGTGTGTGTGTGTGTGTGTGTGTGTGTGTGTGTGTGTGTGTGTGTGTGTGTGTGTGTGTGTGTGTGTGTGTGTGTGTGTGTGTGTGTGTGTGTGTGTGTAGTTAATGGACATGTATGTGTGTGGTGGTGTCTCTTGTAGGAGAGTATGGTCGCTAGACTATTGAAGATGCACAGGTGAGTGCTACTAGAGGTCATGTGACTGTCATGTGACCACCCTTATCTGCAGCAAGTCAATGGGTGACTATAGCTCTACTGAAGTGGAGGTCATGTACAAAGTCCTCCGGCTCCAAGGTGTGGTGATGTCAGCTGATGTCATTGACTTCCAATTGTCCCTTCTCCCTTCTGCTAGTGTTGGCAATGGCCATGGTGGGTGTGTCCAGCCCCGCCTATCTATTCCTCGAGGGACTGCGGGAGAAGGACCAACTGGTCTTGCCTATTCAGGAGCGAGGTAATGCCAATTTCAAAGAATCTCGTTATCGAGCTGCTATTGGAGACTTCACTCGAGCCATTCGTATATCGTAAGTCCCACACAGTCCTCATAGTGTTGAGACCTTGTGGAGTCTCCACCTCCCTCCAGGCCGTATAGTGCTGTACTGTACTGCAACAGGGCCCTCTGCTACATAAAGAATGGTGACATATGGTTAGTAAACTGGGACATGCCCCAACCTGCTGACTGTGATAATGTGGACCAATACAGGAATGCCTGTGTGGACAGTTACCGAGCACTTGTGTTGAAACCTCAGTGGGGGAAGCCCTATTACCGCTGCAGTCAGTCGTGGATGTTGCTAGGCAACCATTCCACGGCGCTGTCAATCAATGGAGTAGGCTGTGAAAAGTGCTCTTCAAACTCTGACCTCCAGAAGCAGAGAAGAGAGATACAAGCTGCTCTAGAGAAGCTTGAAAGGTCAGAAGTCACCATTACAAACCTGTAGCTGTGTGTCTCCATCGTCTCCTCATCAGCTCTGCCTCAGCTGCTGATGGAGATGGTGACAAGGCAAAGGAGAAGCCATCGAGGACAGAGAAGGGAGACTGCCCTGCCGATGGCCTGCAAACACCCAGCAAGCCAGAGACTGTTAATGGATCTGCAGCAGAGACTTGTGGTGGTGAGAATGGGATGTCAGATGAAGTAGGCAGTGACCCTGAGGACATCACTGAACTGAGGCCAATGACAGAACTCACGCAAGACATAGACCACTACAAGACCACTGTGGTAGGGCCTGAGACCACTGGGAGTGCCATGGCAGTCCAGGCCAGTGCCACTGGTGGGGACAAGGTGCTAGAGAGGGAGCCAATAGAGGATGACAATGAATGGGAGTACCGCCACACGGCCCTCCCCACAAGGCCCACGTCTGAGACTGGTATTGAGTCCGTCAAGTTCCATGACCTTCAGAACATGTTCAGCATGGACAAACAGCTTCTGACAGGAGGGGAATCCTCGTCATCAGAGTACGACTTCTCTGACTATGAAGATGAACTGCTGGAGAAGGAGGCTGCTAAAGCTCGAATTCAGAATGAGGCTCGGGAGCTGGCTGCATACAAGTACATAGTGCATTGCCCAATCTCTGTGTGTATCACACCCTCTGTGTGTGTGTGTGTGTGTGTGTGTGTGTGTGTAGGCAGAAGGAGAAGGAGAGAGAGAAGATGAAGACAGAGAGGCAGGCTATGAGGACAACCGAGGAGAGGAAGCTGGCCCACACACTACCCACACCCGATCCCTTCACTCAATTTGAGACCCTCCAAGCCCCCAAACTGGATGTTGACATCTCCACAGTCCAGCTCTTCTCCATGATGAAACAGGTCCCCAAGAGACAGGTGGGTACCATCTGACAATACCCCCCAAGACCGTCACATCCCCCCCTCCCTCCCTCAGTTAAATCCCCTACAGTACACGGCCCACAGTGATGCGTGGCACAGCATGGAGCCACTCCCACCTCTCAATCCTCTGATAAGACCCAAACCTCCAGCTGACTCATTTTCTGGAACGTTTGATGAGGTAAGAATGATGTCATAATTTAATTGTGATGTCACAATGATATCATGTGATCCCTTGATTCTCAGGTGTGGTGTCCAATGCTTGCAGATGTCTTGGAGACAGCAGACATCATCCCCCCTCGTATCCACTACGTTGGCAACATGGTCACCAAATACATCGCACACCACCCTCCACACTACCGCAGATATGAACTGTAACCATGACAACCAATAGTTTTACTCCCAATGTCAGACAATGAACTCACAAATGTTTCATATACTACATGAGGCGTTGTCATGACTACATGAGTGTTGAGGATTATGGATTATGGCAGTCTACCTGAGTAACAGTGGATTATACTGTCTCTAGTGTTGCCCTTTAGGACCAGTCGCTCTCCATTTGGAAGGTCAACTACCAGACTCTTGTACACAAGATCATGCCCCCAGAGGGTGTGGTTTCTGACAGCCAGACTCACCATTGCACTTGACACCTCACCATGTACCTGGAACAGTAGGTGGAGGGTATCTGGTGGAGGGAAGGAGGGAGGGAGGGAGGGTAGTGATGTTGTGAGGTGGTGTGATGAGGAACACTTACAAGGATGGAATGTTACAAGGTGTCTAATGCTCTGCTTTACTCCACTCAGCTTTACCCCTCCCCACTGTACCCCATTCCATCTCACTCCACCGTCATACATATATGCTCTGAAGAGGCCAGGTTTGAGAGAAGAGCCTACTGCATCACGGACCTTGGGGTGGTTGTCCCCGCAGAGGGAGGGAGGGAGGGAGAGGGGAGGGGGTGAACATGCCATACATGTAATTGCCTGGACTCACCTCACCATTAGCCCTAATCTTAGGGAGGACTGATGACAACACTTGATTGGGTCTGGGGCTACCCCATCGTTGAAGGGCGGGGCTTATTACCATAGCTACCACTCCCAGAGCCACCCCAGAGGAAAACTGTGTGACGGAAGACCACCTACCTGAGTAGGTATGGAATGGAGACAGTGGATGGCCTCAGTTTGGAATGGAGACGTGGTAACTATAGCACTTCATGACTCACCACTCTCCTTCTTCTTCCTCTGTTCCTTGTGTCTCCTCTGCCACCTGTACACAGCCAGCCCTACATACCCTGCACCTGGAGCACGTACCACCAGTGAACTGGACGAGGCCTGGGGGTTACACTACCCTCACCTCCGGTCCCCAGTATAATGGCGGCCCATCTTCCCTTGCTGATCCCTTGCAGGGATGAGAGAGACAACCTAGCAGCCACCATAGCACCGCCCACGTCTCACCGTAACCACGCCCTTCAATTAACCACGTGGGCCGAGAAATCCGCAGCTGCACAATACCGCAGCGTTTGTTTGGGTCTATATAGTACGAGGAGACGTAGAGTCCTCAGAGAGGTGTGAGGTGGAGAATGGGCTGGAGGAGATATGTGATGGGTGTATTTCTGCTGGTCCCCGCTGCCATCGTCATGACGATGTTGTGGGCATGGCGGCGGATTCGAGGCAGCGAGGAGAGAGCCATAGAGGGAAGCGGGACACTTCAGCAGAGACAGGGAACGTGTGTGGAGTTCACTATTCCTTCGTCTACCGTTGGCTACATCATCGGGAGACAGGGGCAGCGGGTGAGGGAGCTGGAGAGGAATAGCGGTGCACGCATTCGCTTCAAGGACCTGCAGGAGGGCGAGGACAAGGTATGACTGCCATGGAACAGCAGTGAGGGGGCGTGGCATGTCGTCTGGTGTACTGTGTGCAGGTGGTAGTGATAAGTGGAAGTGGTGAGGCTGTGAGGAGTGCAGAGGAGAAGGTGAAAGAGTTTGTGCAGAGGAAGATGGAAGACCACATGGCTCAGAGTGTGGTGGTCCCCGTTCCTCAACATGCCATTGGCAGACTCATCGGAAGGGGAGGAGCTAATATCAGATCTGTACAACGAGAGTCAGGTGCAAAGGTCAGTTCCTATGAAAGTCACCTCTAGTCCCACGTAACGTGGCTCATGTGTGATGGTGGTAGGTGAATGTCCCCAGTGGGCCGGTGGGGAGCAGGGAGAGGGTGGAGTGTGAGGTGGTGGGGTCTGTGGAGGAGATTGATAGAGCCGTGGCACTCATAAGAGACAGCATACAGCAGAGTGAGCAGGTCAGGAGAAGGCAGGCTTTGCAGAAGAGGCAGAAGACCAGGAAACCAGCAGTAAGGGGGAGGGGAGGGAGGGAGGAAGAGAGGGAGCAGGGAGGTAGGGGGGAAGAGAGGGAGCAGGGAGGTAGGGGGGAAGAGAGGGAGCGAGGGGTGAGGGGAGGAAACCAGGGGAGAAGAGAGGGAGCAGCAAATGAGCTGGGAATGAGCCATTGTTACAGAGTGTTGGTATAGCACTTTCCTTGTCTAACTAATGATGTTGACATGTGTTAAGCATGTGGCATTATTTTATAGTGAGAGTAACCTTGGCTCTGGGTGCATGTGGGGAGCATGTGGTACTGTTTGGTGTGTACCAGCCTCAACATATGGTCATATTACCTGGCTGGACACATCAATGGAGTACTGAACACATCAATGGAGTACTGCACACATCAATGGAGTAATGGAGACTCATGGAGTATCAATGGTAACCTCAGGAACTAAGCCTTACTGGATTGTTGACACAGGGAGGGAGGGAGGGAGGGAGGGAGGGAGGGAGGGAGGATGTTCTTGTCTGTTCCTCACTGTTCAGAGCACACCTCCTCTGGAGGAAGTCCTGGTTCCATCCTACCTCCCAGCGACCTCCGACTTCTTCCCTGTGTTTGTGTCAGCAGTGGACAAGGAGGGGAGTGTGTGGCTCCAGCGTGTGGAGGGCAGTGACCCCGCCTCCCTCGACTCACTCGTTGAGAGCATGACCTCTGACTACTCTCAGATGTCTCCACAGGTAACATCTCCTGACCTTGTTTGCAACAACTTTGGAGAACTTTCTTCTTTGTCCCATTCCAAGGATCTGGTTCCACATGAGCTACGTGAAGGTATAGTAGTTGCTGCTCCATTTCCCCATGACGACAGCTGGTACAGGGCACGAATAGTGGGCGTGGCAGACTCCACTCTAGAGCTACTGTTCCTTGACTTTGGCGACACAGCCTCAGTGGAGGCCAGTCTAGTGAAGGCACTGAGACTGCAGTACTACCGACTACCTGTGCAGGCCATCCAGTGCAGACTGGCTGGAGTGCAGCCCAAAGGTCAGAGGACATGGAGTACTACTACTACTACTAATACTAAAGGTCAAAGGTGTGTCTCCAGGTGGTGTGTGGGGTGAGGAGGCTGTCCAGCTGTTGGACTCCCTGACACTGTGTGCTACGTGGCGTGTTGTCATGGTCAAGATTGAAAACCAAGCAGGGGACAGACCAGGCGTCAAGATAGTGGACACCAACACAGAGAAGGTTGGTCATGAATAATTCATGAGGCAATGAAGGTGGATTATGTCTGTTGTAGGATATTGATGTTGCCGAGCAGCTTGTAGAGGAAGGTGTGGCCGAATGGGTCGTGGAGGTAACTATAGCAACAATAATTTTTGTGTACCTTCCCCCCCCTCTCTCTCGTCCATCTCTTGTCTCTGCCACAGAGACCCTCGGGAGATGGGGAAGACAGTCCCGATCCAAAGGTTAGTAAGTAAGCCAAGGGTTAATTCATGCAACAGTGAGGTGGGGGTTAATATTTTATTGTGGTATGTCCAGATTCCTGTTACCCTGGAATGGGTGGATGGTCAGTCTGTCAGTGTGGCTGGCTCCTTCTCCAACTGGGATCCCATTCCCCTGGCCAGGAGGTAAGCCGGCCTCTCTCCCTCATTCCGTTGAGTCACTGCCTTCCACAGCCCCACCAGTGGCGTCTACCAGGGAGCCATTGACCTGCCTTCAGAAGGTGTCTTCCAGTACAAGTTTGTGGTGGATGGCAAGTGGACCTACAACCCTAACCAGGTAATTATGACTGTTAATGAAGGGGGTCCCCCCATGGACTGCCGACCCTCTCCACCTCAGCCCATTGTGGAGGATGGGTATGGTGGGTACAACAATGTCCTCAATACACGCAGTCTCTGTCTAGAATGGAATAGGGACAATGAAGTATGTGTAGCTGGCACATTCTCAAACTGGCAGCCAGTCCCCATGCAGAAAAGGTGTGTTAGTCTTCATTCCAATCCAACTAACTTTACTACCCATTCCCATTCTTTCATTCCTAGAAATGTAGGTAGCTATGCCTCCACTCTGGAACTGCCAGTGGAGAGCTCATTTGAGTATAAGTTTGTTGTAAATGGAGAGTGGCATCACAAGGAAGACATGGTATGGTCACTGAACTCCCCACCTACTTCCTCCCTCCCTCCCTCCCTCCCTCCCTCTCACCAACCTCCACTCCCTCCCCCCTTCCCCACCTTCAACATATCACTCTACTCTCTCTCTCTCTCTCTCTCTCTCTCTCTCTCCCCCCTCCAGCCAATGGTCAGAGATCCATTTGGAGGCCACAACAATGTACTGAGTACTACCTCACCTCCCACCTGAACTGTTACCATGACAACCCACTTGCTAGTGTTCAATAACTGTGTGTTGACATTCATCTGTTCCCATGTTTACTTACCAGCTCATGAATTATTCATAGTTATGATGTGCCATTAATATGTTATTGTACGTTACATCACACAATACACACTACATTACACATGTATGAACACCACAAAATGTGATAAAACATGAATTTATAATTCATTAATTTATTGTTCTAGAAAATATTAAGACAGAAAATATTTTACACAATGACCTTAAATAATTAGTGCTAGGTCTGATCATAAAATATGAAGAAAATATAGTAGCTCTATAATTAAGTGACGTTGCCATAGAAATACCATGGCAACAAGTGTCTACTAAACAGTATGTTGAGACAAATATGATGTACATTATACCTGACACCTGTTGGAGGGGAAAATAGAGACATCACACTCTAATTTTGGCCCCACCCACCTACAGCATTCCCTACCACAGTATGCACTCACACATCTTGGCCCCACCCACCTACAGCATTCCCTACCACACACATCTTGGCCCCACCCACCTACAGCATTCCCTACCACAGTATGCACTCACACATCTTGGCCCCACCCACCTACAGCATTCCCTACCACACACATCTTGGCCCCACCCACCTACAGCATTCCCTACCACACACATCTTGGCCCCACCCACCTACAGCATTCCCTACCACAGTATGCACTCACACATCTTGGCCCCACCCCCACTACCACCCAGTCTTACCCCCTCCCCGCTCACCTGGTGGTCTAAAAAGCTGGTCGCCGTGCCTCCCGTGGACGTTTCAACTGGACCTTGAGTTTCTTTGAACCAACTGAGTATCCATTCATGACAGTGATGGCCCCTTGTGCTGAGGCTGGGTTATCATAACTCACAAACCCTAGTGGAGAAGGGGCGGGGCAGATGGTAAGGGGTTAATGTACTGCCTAGCAACTTGAGCTTACCAAAGCATTTGCTCTGCTGTGTTGCCTTATCAATGAAGACTTTGGCAGAGATGATGGTTCCAAACTGGACAAAGAGATGATAGAGATCAGCGTCCCCAAAGTCCTGGAGGAAGAGAACCATGAGTCAGTAATCTATGGCAGTAAATCAGTAATCTACACCAGTAAATCAGTAATCTATGGCAGTCAGTCTCCCAAGACATCATCACGTGGCATACCTGAGGTAGGTGGTAGATGAACAGGTTACAACCCTCTGGCCCTTCCTTCTGAGGGGGCGGAGTTTGAGGGACTCCACCAAACATGGAACTGTAAGGGTAGGTTGGGTAACCTTGGAGACCAGCTGAGTAGGTCCCTATGGGGCTAGAAGAAATACTAGATTGTATAACATATCAGAGAGAGAGAGAGAGAGAGAGAGATACCTGTGCAGAGGGGACTGCAGAGCATCTGCAGAGGAGGGTAGGCCATTAGGAGACAGAGCAGGTATGGAGGCTGGCAGTCCCGGGGAAGGCAAGCCTGGGCACACACAGACCTCATCACCACACAGTGCTAGAGACTTGGGTATGACTCACAGGAAGGGCCCCATGACTCGCCAACTGGAGTGCCACCTGATGAACCGAGGGGAGAGGCAGCTGTGGGGTGGGAGGGGCTAGTGGGAGACAGAAGACTGGGAACAGTCAGAGGGGAGGCTGTGTAAGCTGTGGCTGCTGAGGAAGGCTGGGTTAGTCCTGCTACTGCTGCTTGCTGCTGGATCAGCTGGGTGAGGTGGTGGTGGCAGAGTGGTGAATGTAGAGGAAGGAAGTGATGTGTAGGGACCTACTTGGGCATAGAGGTAAGGGTACTGGGGAGACAAGAGAGGGAAGGCAGCTGGGGTAATGTTCAGCTGAGCAAACTGCTGCATGGCCTTCTGCATCCGCCTGGCCTGCCTCTCCTTCTCTGTGTCTGCATACTTTACAACTAGTGGAGATGAGGCACCCTGTAACAGAAGGTAGGTAGAGAGACACACATCCTCCTCCCCATCCCGCACACTACGATATATATACTCACTGCCATGACTTGGCTGCCATGCATCTTATTAATGGCTGTCTGTGCTTGCTGCCTGTTAGAGAACTTAATGAAGGCACATCCCTTGCTCTGCCCCTCCTTGTCCCTCAGTACTGTCACCTCCTCCACCATGCCATAAGGCTCAAACATACTCCGTACATCATCCTCTGTACACGTTTTACTCAACATTCCCACAAACACTTTACGGAGTTCTGCCAACAGAGAAAGCAAGTAGTCAATCATTGTACCTCTACCAGGCAGGTTTGAGATTGGGTGAGCATGTACAGTTCTTACCAGAACGAGCATCAGAACCAGCTGGCTTTACTTGTAGGGGACGAGTCATCTGTGTGTGTGTGTGCGTGTGTGTGTGTGTGTGTGTGTGTGTGTGTGTGTGTGTGTGTGTGTGCGTGTGTGTGAGTGTGGTTGGTTAGGGAAAAGGTTTTGTGGCCATGCACCAATGAAGACCAGGTCCACTCACTCCAGGGAGTAACAGATGGTCATGAAGCTCAGCCTGGGCCAGTTCAGCACTCTGTTTACTGCAGTAGGTGACAAATGCACAGCCTGGAAGGAGAGAGGAAGGTGTACACGAGCATCACTGTTTGCAATCTCCTCATCCAAACGACGTGATAAACAAGGTAATGAGGAGACGAACAGCTAGTCTATAGTAAGACCTTTGTGAGCCTTGGTCAGCTTGTCTCGTAGGATGCTCAGCTCATGGATGGGGCCAAAAGGCTCCAGGTAAGGCCGCAAATCCTTCTCTTCAAACTGCTTCGGTACCTGGCCGACAAAGAGTTTGATGGCGTCCTGCTCCTTGTCGAGGCGGGGCGGCTCCACCGCTCCACCGGAATAGTCCTGAACTGGGGCTACAGGGAGTGGCTCCATGACACACACCGATGGGAAGGTAGGGGAATGTGGAGGGAGACGGGGGGGAGGAGGTGAGCGGGTGGCTTACGACACGCACTGTACGACGAGAAGAGACACAACACAACCCACTAGGACAGACACACAACTATGTAGTCCTCCGCTGCTCGTTCTCACACCATCTCCTAGCGACTAGCCGCTCGTCCAGCAGGGAATGCACCGAATGAAGGGATACACTACCACTACTGCTGGAGTGGGTGACAGAAAGGCACATAATTCGCCGCATTCCAATCATTTGCGCAGGAGCACGTGCCATGCAATAATTATCATTAACGCCGCCATCCCATGTCGCATTCCGAAACGGCCAGACTCCCAGACCGAAATACACAAGGGGGCGGAGTTTCATCGCAGAGATGCTAGCGTCTTTTGCTGGACTATGCAGCAGAAGCTTGTGGCGCCATGCCGCCAGGAGTGTGAGTGTATCTGCGTGGAGGAGGGCTGTGGAGATAGAGACTGAACGCGATTTTCATGAGAAAGTTCTCCAATCCGAAGTTCCAGTCATCGTGGACTTTTACGCACAGTATGTCACGTGAGATACGTGGACAGGGTTTGTATAATAAACGTTTGTGCCCCCTCCCCGCCCCCCCATTACTGATTGGTGGTATCAGTTGGTGTGGACCATGTCATTCACTTGGCCCCCTCCTGGAAGATGTGGCTTCAGTGAATAAAGGGAAGATGGAACTGGTCAAGGTGAACGTGGACATCCTACCTGACCTTGCCCTTCAGTACCAGGTGAGCTCTGCTCATTGGACCTCTGCCACTCCTGATGTATGTTGTCCCCTGTGCAGGTGAGTGCCATCCCTGCAGTGGCGGGGGTGAGGGGAGGGGAGGTGGTGAGCCAGTTTGTAGGGCTCAAAGATGTTCACTTTCTGAAGGAATTTGCTCACAATCTTGTCAGTTCTCCTGACCCATTGACCTAATCATCCTAAACATTTGTAATATGTATGTTAACTGACTAACTCGTGCACTCTAATGGCCTCGGTGCAGTCCTACGTGCAGCATGGCTGGCTGTACCGGGCGTTGCTAGCGGCGTGAGCGCGTCTCCTGGTACTGACTACGCTGGAATGCAGCCATTTTCTGCCAGATACTGCGCAGCGCGACACAACAGCTCATTTGGTAGCTGTATCTCGGAGATCAGTCAGTACACAGGACAAGAAACAGAGACCAGTACCCACACCACCTCAGAGTCATGGGTGAGTGATAGTGAGCGTTTACCGACGAAAGTAATAGTGAACTTTTTCCTGCAGCGTTTCCCACTCCTCAGGAATCCGATGGCCTTCCTTCGTGGGCGCTGGCTATCACCTTAGTGGCTGTCTTCATATCACTACTGTGGTTTGCCGCAGTAGCCGCACTGGTAAGCCACACACCCCTCCTCCCTCGTGTGCCACTAGCTGTTGTCCCGCTACAGATAGTACATGAGGTACGAAATCGTCGCCGGTATCTGTGGGTCCCGACCACGCCCTCGCCCCCACCGTCACAGCCAAAGCCTCTCTCGCCATCTCGAGAGCCTTCATTCCTCAGCGGTCACCCTCCTCCACCCATCTCCCCTCACCCATCCCACTCCTCACTGGATGACTCCGCTGATCCTGACCACGCCTCCTCATTTGGACACCAACAGCAGAAGAAAGAACCATTGCCATCTTACAATGGTAGTTGCAACTGTTCATTTCTGGACTGGACAATCCAAGGATTGGACATCCCAAATTGTATATGGGTTGTCCAATCCTTGGATTGAAATTGTAGTGACTAGTAATGGCAGGAGGGTGGTTATGGAGGTGTATATTGTGTGTGTTAGCAACTGAAAGCAGGAAAAGGGGAGCACATGAACTGGATAATCACCCCATTATTTATATAGCCTTTGATATGGACTGAGTATATCCAGTTTGAGTGAGGCTAGTGCCAGTGGGGGAGAGACGAGGAGGAGGCAGTCATGATGATATGGCGACGTGTATATAGTGCTGTGTTATGTTGTAGGGAGGGTCGGTCCACTGAGTCCACATCAGGTGGGGACATTGTACCTGGCCAATGTCTTAATTTGTTATGTGAACTAACGGAACAGCTGTTTATTATGTATGTATTTGGGAATAGTGCAGATTGCGTGTCTGTGTGCCACTGAAGATTGAATGGATAGGCATAATATATGTAGTATTGGCAGCACTAGCTGGCCACTCGGAGACAGTCTGTTAGTAGTCCATTGATTGTGGCCCTTGTTACTTGGTAGAGTTATACGTACATGTGTTGTGGTTGGCTCCAGTGACTTGAATGTGTGAACCTCATTTCTCCTTGGCAGAGGCTGCTATTGATGTTCCCTGCCTGGATCCATTTGAGGAGGTCGAGGAGAAAGAATTTAGCCTACGACTAAACAGAGGGGCTTCCTTCACCAGTATGGCTTCCTCTGCTGCTGGAGAAACTCAAGTAAGCTGAGGGCTTAACACAAGGACACCACAGTAGTATTGTGGGCCAGGGAGTTAGAGTAGAGTGAAGTGTTAGAGTAGGGAGGTCTAGAGTGAAGTGTTAGAGTAGGGAGGTACTACAGTAGGGAGTAGGGAGGTACTACAGTAGGGAGCAGGGAGGTACACTGGTCTAATGTGACATTCTCTGTTGTCTATAGTCAGAGAAGAAAGTGCCTCAAGCTGTGAGTTTCTCAAAGCCACACCCACCCAGTGAAGCTGCTAGTCCTGCTCCCTTCACTCGACTCGATACACCTGACTCCTCCCGGTCCAGTGGGCGGAGCTCCTCTGAGGGATCAGCCTTGTCAGGAATGGTGAGTCCTCTCCCCATGACCTCCTGTGGCTGTGCAGTACCTACTCTCAATGTGTGCAGGTATTGAGTCGTCCAGTGACCCTGAGGCAGCTGGGGGCTACTATCAGAGAACCTGGCTACCTGGAGGGAGAGTTCAAGGTACACTGATGTCACCTGGTTCGTGTCTAGGGCAGCCATGACTGTCATCTGTGTCCCTCTTCCCTCCAGAAACTGCCTAACCCTGTGTTTACTTCTGAGGATATGCCAAAAGGAACTGAACGCAAGAACAGATACAGCAATGTGCTACCTAGTGAGTTACCCTGACAACTAAAGCTATGGTTGCTAACATTCTCTCTCTTATCTGCAGCTCCAAAGACACGCGTCCACTTGTCCCTGTCTCTAGGACAACCAAACTCCGACTACATCAATGCTAATTACATCAGGGTAAGGACCTCAGACTGACCTGTCCCTAGTGGAGGTAGCTCATGTAACGTGTGTGTGCAGGGCTATCAAGGTGCCCCACGGCAGTACATAGCAACCCAAGGGCCAATGGAGTCAACTGTGGAGGACTTCTGGAGGATGGTCTGGGAGAATAACACTGACACCATTGTCATGGCAACAAATTTCACAGAGAGAGGATTTGTGAGTGATGCTAGTCTCTGTCCCTCCCTCCTTCCCTCTCCCTCCCTCTCCCTCCCTCTCCCTCCCTCTCCCTCCCTCTCCCTCCCTACCTCTCCTCCCTCTCCCTACCTCCCCCCTCCCTACCTCTCCCCCTCCCCTCCCTCCCTCTCCCCCCTACCTCCCTCCCTCCCACTCTCCAATATCCTTGTTCTCTTGTTCTCACAGGACAAATGTTCCCGCTACTGGCCAGCCCAGGGTACTGAAGGCTATGGAGGCCTGGAGGTGACGCTAGTCCACCAGACCATGACTGACATCTACAGTGAGGCTACCTTGTCTCTGCGCAGTGTTGTGGGAGGAGAAGTGAGTCAGCCATGCTAGTGTCATTATGTCATGTGTAGAGATCACCTTCCCTCCCTCCCCTCCCTCCCTCCCTCCCTCCCTCCCTCCCTCCCCTCCTACTCCCTAGGTACGTACTGTGCGTCACTACCGCCTGACCTGCTGGCCTACTCAAGGTGTTCCCAAGGAAACCAAGCCTATCACTCGTTTCCTCCGAGAAGTGAAGATGGCCGACAGCAATGGACCGGTGGTGGTCCACTGCTCTGCTGGAGTAGGGAGGACTGGGGTACTCCTGGCCCTGGATATTGGACTCCAGGGTATTCTCCAGGTCTGCTCCTTCCACCCAGCAATATACATGCACAGAGATTGCCTAAGTCATTCATTAACTCTTTAATCACAGGGGCACTCCAAAATGGATGTGTTGCGTGTGGTGAGTACCTTGCGTCAAGACAGGACAGGTTGTGTACAGACCAGAGAGCAGTATCGATTCATTCACCAGGTCAGCCCCACATACTATATATACTGGCTCCAACAATGTATATGAAGAGAGACATTATATACACACCATATCAACAGGCGCTGTATGACATTGCCAAGGAGCTGGGACCTCAGAAGGGTACACGTCACTGATTCAGGAAATTCTTGACAGGCATAGTACATGTATATAGAACATTATTAACTCAAGTGGCAATTAAAGTATTTATCATTACATATTTTATTGGCATTTGTGTGTGCATATCAAAAACTTAATATTCAAAATTAATAATATATAATTACATTGGCTAAGTCCCTAGTATACAGTGATAGACTTTGGACAAGTTGATATGTAGACAATCACAGACTGGACAGGGCTATTGGGTGCCCTTCAGTTGGCCATCACGAGCTGTGAATGAGAAAGACGACGTGTGGACCATCTCCCTCTCTTCCTCTCTCTCTACCTCCTCCTCCCCCTCCTCCGAGGGCTCAGATTGGTTGTCCTGGTATGATGGAACTAGTGTGTAGTCCTTAGCAGGAGGAGGCGGGGTCTCAGGTGCCATGGCAACAGGCTCTGATGTACCCACACCAGTCTCAGTATCAGCTGTGACATGTAAACCGAGACACACAACACACAACATATGTAACCACACTACAGAGTAATCTGTGGGACTACCTCACCAGGTGCCTCAGGCTGGGGACTGCCCTCCTCCTTCACTGATATCTGTGACTCCCTCTTTGGGTGAGGGACCATTCGCCATGACGTCCGGCCGCTGCTCCCTCGTACAAAGGTAGTAGAGGTAGCTGGGTCCTTCACTGGAGGCTCATAGGAGAGAGAGGTGGTACGAGACCGCCTCTCATCCTTCTGTGAGGTAGGTAGTGCTGGGAGAACAGATGTAATGTACACATCATACACCTCATGCTCACTGACCAGTGGCTAATTGCATAGTACATTATGCATGACGACAAGTCTTACAACATGTACCAGTTGCCAAGCAATCCATACAGAGATCTATGGTATATGGCAGTTTGCCATACACCTTCTACTCCACCCAAAACTAGTCTCCACCACACCACTAGCTCCATTGCCTGCTCCTCACCTATTTCTTCCTGCTCTTCTTCATCATCCTGTACAGTTAGCTCCAGTTGTTGTGTTTCAGATTGACCATCAGGACCAGCCATCACCTGTGGTCCAGCTGTAGGCTGCTCACTTGCTTCCTTCTTCCCTCCTTGTTCTCCACCGCTTAGCTATACACATAAACACCCCCCCACACAATGGCATTGTATTATGGCCAATGACCGCCGGACTGACCAGTGGAGATTTTTCCCTGGGTCCTTTTCTACAGCAACAGCAGCAGCAGCATAGCCAGCTCTGTTAGGTGATATAAATATTGCACTTTAGCACTGACTGACAGACTGACTACATTCCACAACACAAAGCCATAGCTATGTCAGGTGTTTGTGGACTTAGCCCGCACAAGTGCTACCGCTAAACTCAGTGGCAGCGAACGCGGATGCACTCCACAGCGAAGGATAATTTATGCAGCCTCAATACTAGCAGCCCCACTAGGTAATAGTAAGTTCCTAGCAATACTCACACAACATCCACGAGAGCCCTGACGTGAAGCCATTACGTCCACTGGTAGTATCAACACTGCAGCGCGCAGCATCACATTGGGCGTGTCACTATAAAATAGTGTAGGTGGTAAACAGACTATGTAAACTCTTCAATATAGCACTAGCTACGCAGTGATCTGCAGTGGCAGTGGCTGTAACCTGTGTATGACTTGTTTTATGATTATATGATACTAAACGACAAGTAGTATCTACCACTGTCTTATGGCGCCGTTAGCATTCCTGTAATTAAGAAATTGCAGTATAGTTCCGAACTAGTACTGTAACAGCTGTAGAGGAGGTCGTGCTCCTAAAAGTGTCGAATGACATTTGCAGTATATACTCACTGGTTACTCCTCCACTACAAAACTATAGCTACAAAATGCAATAGCATGAGATGTGCCAATCTACACATACTTTGTACAACAACAATCTGTGGATGATATACATGTAACTACCACTAATAATACATATACAGATTACTGAGTGATGCTGATATGATGTCAACGCGTGCATGCACAGTTATTCACTGAAAGTGTAGTTTTCATGTGCTATTTATTTGTGTGTTTCAGATGTGTGCTTGGCACAAGCCTCCATTTGCCTCCCTTGTGAGAAGGAGACTCAGTAGGAATGGCTTGGTCCTGACTGGCTGCTGATGGTTTAGTCTTCTCTGTCTCCTCCCCTACATACACAACAAGCAGTACATGTTGCTCATGTCAAGATAGCCTGCATGTACCTGTGGTATTTGTTGGTGGGTCCTCCATCTCGGTATCTTCAGTCTCTGAATGGTACTCAGATGGAATTTCACTGGTGGGACCTGACGTAGTCTGTACATAGTATATAGTGTGGGAGTTAGTAAAAATTATTGGCACTTCTTAACAAGTCCATTATAGATATCTATAGATTCTATTTGTGACAGTGACTTGTGAGGAATGCTGTAGATGGTGGAAGTCAGTGCACAAGCAACAACATTACTAGTCTCTATCTTCCCTGGCTGTACTTCCTTCCTCTGGTCAACACAGAGTCATGCATGGAATATGATACCTCTTTATTTAAGGAAGTGTTAATATTCTAGCTAATAAAGCCATACCGTGAATCGATACTCCATGACTTCAGAAGTTTGGTTGATTTCTGGAGTTTTGTTCTTGGCTCCACCCAACAAGGTCTGCAGCAGGAAACAGAGTATGTAGCCAGCTACAGCACTCCACATATCCAGCTATTATACATTATGTAGATGATTAAAATACTTGATATTGACTCACTGTATGTGATGAGCTCTCTACTAGGAACCATATACCATGCAAATAAACTCAGCCAGAGCATATTATGGCAACTGCCATTTTTCTAATAGATGTGGCCCCAGTTTGATTCCATAGAGGTACAAGTCTATCATATGTGGTAGTAACTCTCCGTATAGGCGTTATGTATAGATGGATATACACTATAGCTAGCTAGTATTCTCACCGGACACATCTCATCTTCCTCACTGTTGCAGCAACCCCAGAGCTGCCAGAACTGGGAGAATGGAATAGTCTTCACACGCGAAAAATAACTCGCTCTAACTGACACTTCATTACATAAGCACTAGCTTACAGGTCGCTATTGTATGAACTCACACATCCTCGCTGATTCTGCCCGTTCCCCATATTCCCAAGATACACTGTTAACCGCTTTCCGCTTCAATGTACGTACATATGTATGTACGCAACCCACGAGATTCTGCGCATGCGTAGGTTTTTAGTAAGGGTTCGCTGACCAATCAGATCCGTGGCTGAATGCTCAGGTTGAACCATAGATATCATAGTGGAACTGAGAAAGAGCCTATCTTGTTGAGATCTCAGTCAATTCATCCCTATCTAAGCACCCAGAGGGCTCCCAATTGGCAAGTGTCAGGTAGGAAGCCACTGCGCATGCGCATACCTGAAAGTCAATCATCCGCTCAGTTGTGGCTGTTTTGTGGAGTGACTAGAGATGGCGGACGCAAAGCCCAAAGTTCTTATCTTAGGAGGTGTGTATGTGTGTGCTCTTGTCTTCGATACTACTGTAGTAGACAACGCTCGTTGTGGCTTCAGGGAGGGGGCGTGTGTGAGGGCGGCAGTTAGCATATGCCGTGTAGCCTGATAACCTTGGCTATAGTTTGTACAGTGCATTGTGTGATAAAGTGGTCTACTTCAGGACCGAGGGTTGTGCGATGCTTACTAACCACGCGCGCAAACCATTGACATGGTTTTGTGGTTGGTTGTGGTCGTGTATGTACGTGCATGCGGACTGGGGTAAGAGATGAGGTGTACAGCTAGGAGAGGAGCTCTCCCAAGGATGTGTCTTGTGGCCTATAATAGGATGTGGTTGTTACTGGAAGGTGTGGAGGTATGCACCTGATGGATATGGAGTCCTTCTTGTCCTGTATATGGTCACAGTTGCCAAGGTCTCTTTACATGAGTGCACACAGGAGGTGGTGATGAGCCAGTTGTGGTCAGGACCATAATCAGTGCTGGGGGCAGATTAGGATTCCAGCACCTTATGTGATGTGTATATCTGTGAGAGGCTCTTGTTTACATAATCCTGCTCTCCCAGGGACTGGGTTTGTAGGCAGGCACCTCACTACCTATCTGGTGTCCAAACAGCTCTGCTCTAAAGTAAGAGTGGTGGACAAGGTGCCTCCAGCAACTGCTTGGCTCAATGAGGAGCATAAGGTACGACCTCAGTCTTGACCTTCACATGTAGTACACAAGGCCCTCCTCCTCTCCCCCTCCTCCTTCCCCCCCTCCTCCTTCCCCTCCTCCTCCTCCTTCCCCCCCTCCTCCTTCCCCCCTCCTCCTTCCCCTCCTCCTCCTTCCCCCCTCCTCCTCCTTCCCCTCCTCCTCTCTCTCTCAGGCCATCTTTGACCAAGTGGACTTCAGACAGGCTAACCTGGCAACTCAGAAAAATGCTGAGCGTGCATTTACTGATGATGAGGGCACTTTTGACTATGTCTTCAATTTAGCTGCTGAAACTAAATACGGACAGTCCCCAGATGTCAGTGACATACTTGGAATACCCTGAGGTTTTGTCTTTATTTAATAATGATGTCTTGATGTAGGTGTACAAGGAGCGCGTGTTGGATGTGGCTGTGAACTGTGCCCGTGAGGCCAGTCGTACTGGGGTCAAAAGGTTCATCCATATGTCCACAGCCCAGGTCTACAATAGTGACAAGGTAACTAGTGTGATATGTGAGGAGGTGTGGGGGAGAGGTGATAGTGTGAGGATTGTCACCTCAGATAGTGAGTCATGAGGGCAGCAAGCTAGACCCATGGACAACTCTTGCTCAGTTCCACTTGAAGGCAGAGAGAGCAATGGAACAGATTGATGGGTGAGCCTCCCTCTCCCCCTTCCTTCCTCCCTCTCTCCCCTGACACTTGAAATTTTTAAGCACTATTTCACAAGCAAAGTGATTTTTTGCTAGTAAATCTTGTTCCCCAGAGCACCTCCTTTCAGTGTTTTAGGGAGTAGAGTTTGAAGCAGTTTAGAACTCCAGTGTTTCCTCCCCTCTTACACTAGCACTAACCTTTGATGTGTGTTCTAGCTCAAGATTACTATTGAATCATAAGTAGTCCCCCTTCCCTCCTTCCTCCCTCCCTCTGCCAGTCCCCCTTCTTCCTCCCTCTCCCTCTCCCTCTCATCTCTCCTCCCTCTCCCTCTCCCTCTCATCCCTCCTTTCCCTCTCCCTCTCCCTCTCCCTCTCCCTCTCCCTCTCATCCCTCCTCCCTCTCTTATCCCTCCTCCCTCTCCCTCTCCCTCTCATCCCTCCTCCCTCTCCTTCCTCCCTCTCATCCCTCCTCCCTCTCCCTCCTCCCTCTCATCCCTCCTCCCTCTCCCTCCTCCCTCTCATCCCTCCTCCCTCTCATCCCTCCTCCCTCTCCCTCTCCCTCTCATCCCTCCTCCCTCTCCCTCCTCCCTCTCATCCCTCCTCCCTCTCCCTCTCCTCTCCCTCTCCTCTCCCTCTCCTCTCCCTCTCTCCCCTCCTCTCTAGCCTGCCCTATGTGATAGTGAGACCAGCTGTCATATATGGAAAGTGTGATCTACGAGGACTCAGTGAGTTCCTATAGAATGAGTGTCTGTTAACTAGGCCCTGGCACAACTTGCTCGGCAACCTTTGGGGAAAATAGGTGGGCTCGAGCAATCAAGCAATATAGTCAACTTGGTTGGGAAATTCGGGGATATTTGCAAGTCATGCACTTGTTTGATAAGCTCAAACTTACACATAGTCCAATAAGAGACAGTAGATATACCAGGACTTAGAAAAGAGACTTATCAGGCTTGTCATGAATTCATCTCTCCAATGTGGTCCTTTGTACTATATATGGTTTTGTTATGATATGTGATATTGTCTCTGTTGATGACATATGATGGCGTTAACGTTTGTGGAAATTTAGGCAGACCAGTGGGAAAAACAGAGGGAGAAGTGGGAAAAATAGGGAGGAAAAGTGGGAAAAATGAAAGGAAATTTACGTGAATTTTCAAGCAATTTGTGCCAGGGCCTACTGTTAACCACATCATCTTACCATTGACCCCAGCTCCGAGGCTTATCATTGGAGCTGTGTACAAGGAGCTTCAAGAGAAGATGAAAGTACGTGTGACCTTCGGTAGACATCTCCTTACCTGTCTCCAATGTCTTCTCACCAGCTACTGTGGACCAAAGAACTGCACATCAATACTGTGCATGTTAGTGACGTAGTCCGTGGCCTCTGGCATCTCCATGACAACGGAGAGGTGCAGCAAATATATAATATGGTGGATAAATGCAACACCAGTGAGTGACCCCTGACCTTTTGTGATACAGTTGAACCTAGTGACCTCTCCTCCTCCTAGCCCAGGGCACCATCTCCCAGATGGTGAGTGCTCTCTTTCAAATAGAACATGGATATGTGGGCACCATGCTGTCCAACCTGGCAAAGGTAAGTGGGAGTTAGTTCAGAGCCAGCATGTGTGCACAGTGTGTGCTGTACCAACAGCTCCACATGGTAGGGGCTACAGAGGAGTCAAATGAGAAGCACCTTGAGCCTTGGTCTGTGGCCTGCCATAGGGATGGTATTGTCAACACACCTCTCAGTCCCTACATGGACCAGGAGCTGCTGTACAACAAGTCAGCAGATCTGGACTAGGAGTGATGGGTGTGTGTCAGCTGTATTCTCTGTTCACATTTCAGGCACCTTCGTGTGGATGGAGCCAAGCTTGAGGGTACAGGGTTCAGATATGAGGTACCTGAAGTTACACCCAGCCTCCTGAGAGAGGTATGCCTAGCCCTAGCCCAGTAGCTGTTCCCAGTGTTACTAGTGTCCTCTGTACCACGTGAGGTGGTGGATGACTTTGTCTCCCGAGGCCTCTTCCCTCCCTCTGTTGTCCCCTCTCCCACCTCCTGACAAGTGACCTGACTTGCAGCCAATGATCAATGTTATCATTCAATCACTACACTTTCATGACTAGTGCGTGCTTTCTGAGTTATGTTTGACATAGTATATGTACCGATGTGTCTAGTCACTCTAGTGCTAATCTAAGCAATCATGAGTATGTTAGTAGAAATAAGCCACCATGGATATGATTGCAGCAAGTAAGGTAGTTAGGGGCACTGCCACATCCCTCTGGGCATATGACGTATCCCTCTGCTCCTGTGGCAGGGAGGAGGGGCAGGTTTCAGGGGTTGTAATGCCGCAGGCTGTAAGCAGGTCAGAGTCTGCAATGTTCACTTGCAGGTCATTGGGAATAGGTCCTAATCCCCTTTCCATCAGTGTTTGGTTGAAGTTCCTGTGGAGGTATTCCAATAGTACTATAGCTAGTACACGTCCATATGCTATAAACTCACAGTGTAATTTTGTTGACAACATTGGGGTCACTAAAAAAGGCCTGGTAACAGCACCCAACTCTGTCGATGTTCGTCTGCAGGGCTTGTGTGCAGTTTTCACTGCACTGCTTACTGCCTGATGGAAGCCACCACTGAAAACAAGCAGTTAGAGTGGCCGTTGTTTGATTGGCATCCACTCTCCCCGGCACAGCAGAGAAGAAGCAGCTACTCTCAGGCTCGTTTACGCTATCGTTCGCGTAGAAGGCACAAAGACGGCTCTCTATCCCAGCAACCATGTATTGCACTTCTGGGCTTTCTCTGCACTCTTTTGTGCTCTGTAGAAAGTCACGGAACTTGCCAGCGCACTCCTCAGTGCACACCTGCCACGGAAAAAACAATCAAGCTCGCTAGCGAGATGGCAATTTCACTCGAAAAGCTAATCCTGTGCAGGCAGTCAACTTACACTTTGTATTTTGCTGGCGTCCTTCAACTGAGGGTTGTCTTGTGAATTGTAGATAGCTAGTAATGGCAATCCGCAATTAGTTATGTCTAGGTTGCTTGCCGCCCAAGCATCTCGTCCTTGCATTGTGAGACAGTCATCCTGGCCCAGCACCATCCATGGAAGACAGAGCAACACAGCTAGCTCGACAGCTAATGGAAACAACGGAGCCATCACGACAAGCAATGCGGAATCTACACACGCGCGCGCGATTCTGTACAAATATCAATCGTAACTTCCGCATATTTCCGTATACTGATTGGAAATCACAGGTAATTATGATAACGATCATTTGTACGCTGTACAGCTGAAGTCGGGCGCGTCGCTATGCTTGTTATCTTTGTCGTGTTTGCACTCAGCAGTGTGGCTGCAACTACAGGACAGCCAGCAGGCACGAGGCAGTCAGCTGCAGAATGCGCTATCGTGGAGTCTAATATTGGCAAAATCCTTGGGCCCTGCAGGAGGAGCACACGTGAATGCCTTCAGTCCAGCTCTACTGATGTGGGCGGAGTAGACAGTATCTATAATCTCTTATGTCCTCCTACTAAGGGACAGGTGGTTTTATACGACCTTATCGAGGGATGTAAGGGCAAGGAGTACGCTGAGTTAGCGTTCTCCGGTGTCTGCGGCACAACCATAGCCAACGGGACAGAGATGAAGTGTACTGACGCTATCTTCTCCGTTAACGACGGCTCTGCCGCGAAAAACGCGTGCTGTAATCAAGACTCCAATGCTGATGGGTCTGGTTCTCGTTGTGCAAGTGAGCTGAAGCGGCTCTCCAGTGATCTAGGCTGCTGTACGGGCACCATTGTGTTCACTATCTACCTGGAAGAATGCGATGGTGGACTGCCTGGTGTGTTCCAGGCCAACCAAGTGGATGTCCCGCCTCTGTGCAACTACACCGTGTATAATGGAGCTTCATCTCGGAGCCTAGTGACTAGCATAGCTGCTGCAGTCATTGTTACTGCAGTAAATATTATGATTTAGTCATGTTCATGTGTCATTATTGTATGTGTCACGTGGGGAGGCGTGGCTCTGCAAAGCCAGCTGCGTAGAAGGTTCGGGTTAGTCTGGCTAAGCCACACCCCAATCGCACGCGGAAGGGGTCTGGCGGCTCTGGCCAGAGGAGGTTGGAACCCATCACGTGAGAGGTCACGCGCCGTAGACTGTCTATGGGAGTTTTGTATGGAAATGTTTTCTCCGTCTACAAGGTAGCTAGTGTAAATGTAAGCATATCACCTGAAATTACTAGGTGAGTATACTCGAAGCCCCCCAAGCGTACCCTCCGGGTTTGGTTGTTACAAGCCTTGGAGCGTTTTTACTCGGTCTTCCTACAGGAAGCTGAACTGTTAGTCCGTTTACCCTTGCCTAGCTCTACCAAACCTTGGTGTAACTGTTGAGATCGCTGAGCCTTCTTCGCCAAACTCCTGTGCTAAAATACTGATCGGAATCTCCTACCAGTAAATCAATGCGCGTACATTCTTTACAGCTTACGCGGGCGCGATCATCTAATAGCGCGTGCGTAAATCACATGACAGTTACGTAACATTACATTCGGTTCCAACCTCCTCTGGGGTCTGGCGACAAGCCTATACCGCGTTTGTACTGTTGGAATGTAATTTAGTTCCGTATTACGTCAGAGGTCAAAGGTCCACAAACTACTGCTTTGTTGTATTCCTCATGTTTTGTAGGAACAAATTGCTTGCTGGTGTGTACGGTACGTGTGGCTACTTAGTTTTCTGCAGAGCTTTAGTATTATGCTACGGGGAGCTTCAGTAGTACTACGCTTACCTGATCTTCCATAATTGCCGTTATCGACTACTACTATCGAATGGTTTCCTTCGTGGCCTTCAGTGAGCTTGTTGAATACGATAGGAAGGCAACTGTAGCCCAAGCTCTTTCCGTAGCCAGTCGGCAAAACGGCAAACACGTCGCGTCCCTGAACGTAAGCCTCTACCACTTTCATTTGTTCAGGCTTTACATCTTGGTATCCCAATTCCCAAACAGCACTTCTAGTAGCTTCCTGGACTTCATGGGAAGGGTAGCGTGCTACATACATCTCTGTCCCGGCTTTACAAACATACAGGGTTAAATTTGGAATTTACTAATTAGCTGTTCTGAAATCTGATTGGACTGCAATATTTCTGCAGCACGGTACAAACGCGGTATAGGCTTGTCACCAGACCCCTTTTCCGCGTGCGATTGGGGTGTGGCTTAGCCAGACTAGGTTCGGGTAGGGCTACAAATCCAGTAGGACATCTTAGTTTTAGTTCATGTTGTGATGCGAAATTAGCTGGTGGGGGCCCGCATGCCAGAGGGCATCCCAGACCTCAGTCCTGCTCTCGTAGTTAGAGCATCTCATGATCTTGCTATTCTATTTGCAGCTCTGCTGTCTGATATGACTGGGTGCAGGTCACAGCTCTGATATCACTCACTGTCTCTGATATGGCTTGGTGCAGGTCACTGTCTCTGGTATGTTACTGTGAACTGTACTGCCATCAGTGGTAATTGTTTTCTTATTACTATATAGTTCTCTCAAGCCACGCCCCTTGACTGGGGGCTCATGGTGCTGGCTGCTATCTTTGCCATCCTCCACGGAACAGTCCTGCCACTTGCCATGTTTGTGTTTGGATTGCTAACTAATGCCTTTGTCAATCAGTACTCCTCAGTACAGCTGGCCAATTTAGAAGTGACCTTTGATCCTATCGACTACATTGAGCAGGGCAGGTTTACCAATGTCGACGCCAGTATAATATTGAAAGGATTCATTAACTTCACCAACATTACAGGGGGTGTGGTCAACTGTAGTGAGAGCTACGAGCTCTTGCCCTTTAATCAATCATTTAACGACATTCTCAAAGTAGGCATCACCCAGCTTGCCACTTGCCTGGACAACCCCACCTTCCTGAGGCTAGTCACCAAATACACATCAATATTTGTGGCCATGGCTGTGGCCATGTGGCTGCTCGGAGCAGCTCATGTGACCCTGTTCAGAGTAGCTGGAGGGAGGCAGGCTACACGGCTCAGGTCCTTTCTTTTCTCCTCTGTTGTATGGCAAGAACTGGGCTGGTTTGATGGCACACCTCCTGGTCAGCTCACCTCAAGGCTCACTCAGTAAATGATCAGATCGCTATATAGTGTTTTAAGGTGTTCTGTTCTCTCTTCAGAGATGTGGATCATGTGGAGGAGGGTCTAGGGGAGAAGCTGGGGCTGCTCATCCAGTGGATAGCTACACTGGTAGCTGCAGTGATAGTATCTTTAGTGATAGAATGGAGACTGACACTGCTGATGGCATTTGCTGGTCTACTCATCGCCATGTCAACAGCTCTGCTCTCTGTGGTACTGTTTGCTGTAATGCACGTAATAGTTTCCTCTAAACTGAAGTTGTGTCCACTGCCTCGTAACCCATCCACTGTCATACCTTCATACCAATGACTAGGTGTTGTTTGTGTTCATGGAGGGCTTTAGAGTGAACTTTATATGATAATTGCCACTGATCAAAAAGAAGCTCATTCCTTTCTCCCTCTCCCTCTCCCTCAGGTTACCTCTCTCTCCACCACCCACACACTGTCTCTCTCAGCTGCTGCCTCTAACATAGCAGAGGAGGCTTTGGCTGCCATAGCAACTGTCAAGGCATTTTGTGCAGAGTCTGAGGAGGTGCAAAGGTCAGATATTCTGTCAACATGGCATTACCATGACATCATTGTGATGTCATGTTGTCCAGGTATACCTCTGCTCTGCGCAAGGTGAAGAGGCGTGGTCAGTGTGTGGGTGTGGTTACAGGATTGTGCTTAGGCACTGTACAGCTCCTTGTGTTTGGCTGTTACGCCAGCTCCTTTTGGCTGGGTGCCTATCTGGTGCAGGAGGAGCTGATTCAGGCTGGCCAGTTTGTGGCTGTGAGTATGCATGCTGCCAACTGGGAGTGGCACTGAATGAGAGTTGTTGCTATGACTACATGCAGGTATTCTTTGCCATCCTTCTGGTCGGTGTGTCAGTTGGACAGGCCCTGCCTCATATCCAGAGACTAGTGGCTGCAGAGACAGCTGCTTGGACACTACAAGTCATAGTCCACCGGGTATGTCCATAATGACCTTGGTGTGGGGCACACTCACTCTGGCCATACATGAGGCAACATGACATAAAACAGTCCTTTGTGTATAATAGAAGTTATCATTCCATTCTCACCTCATAGCCATGGGGTCAGGCCACTAATGGTGTGATGTGTGTTGTGGCAATGTGTTATCACTGACTATACCTTTTGTTTTCTTAGGTACCCTTAATCAATGCCTATCCTAATGAGGGGGTGTGGCCAGAAGGAGGCCCAGAGCCGTCAGTTGAATTCCACAATGTTTCATTTGCCTACCCTACCCGCCCTGGGCTCCAGGTAGCCATGGACTGCCTGTATCACATGTGTCTGTAAGTCATCTTGGACCATCACTAGGTTCTGAAAGGAGTTGACCTGACAATAGCTCCAGGACAGACTGTGGCAGTAGTCGGGGCAACAGGGTCTGGAAAGACCACATTAGGTCACCTGCTGACCAGACTGTATGATGCCACTGATGGGCAGGTGGGTTGGGTTACAACTGACCCTACACACGGTGGGTTATACCATGTGACTGTACCTTGGTTGGTAGGGGTGGGGGAGTGGGGGAGTGGGGGAGTGGTGTATCTGCTCTAATAACAAGTCTAAATGTGTCATGCAAACACAACTAGCTATTCATGGAGACTTCAGTCTACATGACAGCCTCTGGGTGTATTGCAGTAACCCTTACCTCAACTGCTTTCTACTTGAGCTACTTTCCACTGCAATGTGCAATGGAGGGATATACAGAAGTAGTTAGCATACCTTTCTGTCGGTTGATCAGTAATGTTACTATAACTATACTATTTCTGTATATTACTTAAGGGTTTGCACTTTCGAAACCAGTGCAATAGACTCTGTTTGTATGTATGCCACCAGACAGGACTATTACAGATGTCATCTCTGTAGGTGTATGCCACTAGACAGGACTATTACAGATGTCATCTCTGTTGTAGGTGCTGGTTGGAGGATATAATGTGTCCAGTTTGCTAACTAACAGACTACGGAGCATGGTGGGTGTGGTCACCCAAGACCACGCCCTCTTCAATACCACAATTGCCGAGAACATCCAGTATGGATCGGTGGGTGTGGTCTCACAGGAGGATATAGAGGAGGCTGCCAGGCAGGCTCATGCCCATGACTTCATATCCCAGTTACCCCATGTCAGTAATCTTGACCTGTCTCTTGTTGATCTCAAGACCACACCCCTCCCCCTCCACAGGGCTACAATACATTAGTAGGCTCAAGAGGCAGCCAGCTGTCTGGAGGGCAGAAGCAACGCATTGCCATAGCCCGAGCTTTGGTGAGGAAACCTAAAATCCTCCTCCTGGATGAGGCCACCTCTGCCCTGGACACTGAGAGTGAGAAGATGGTACAGGAGGCTCTGGATAAGGCCAGGAAGGGGAGGACAACCATCATCATTGCTCACCGGTAGCACACCACCTTGCTGTGGGTGTGGACTGTAGCTCTCCATTCCGTGGTCCTTGCAGGCTGTCCACAGTGTGCCATGCAGACAGTATCATTGTCATGGAGGGAGGGACTATTGTGGAAATGGGATCACATGATCAACTGCTGAAGAAAGAGGGTGTGTACTACAGTCTTGTACATGCTCAGGTCAGCCCCGCCCCCCTCAGCATGTCTACTGGCCCTCCCAGTGAAGGTGGATTTTATCCCAACAGTTGCCAGAAACAACACTCCAAGGTAACTTGTCGTCCCCCTCCCCAGCAGTGAGCAGTCCTGCTGTCAGGCTATCAAGTAGTAGTGGTGAGTGACGGTACTGGTCTCTGTGATAGCTGATTGTTGATCATCTTATCCATCGTGGTTTCTTAATTCAGAAAGTGTCAAGGAATTGAATGAGGGTGAGCAGGTGGAATGGAATAGGAACACAGACAATGTGCCATGGTTCCGTGTTTTACACCTGTCCCGTGCTGAATGGCCTATTCTGGTCATTGGGATGATAGCAGCTGCCTTGCAAGGAGCTATATTTCCCTCCTTCTCCATCTTCTTTGGCCAAGCCATTAAGGCCTTTACCTATCCCTTTAATGAGGTTAGTCACACCCACTCCTGATGTATGTCAGGACTCACTGCCCTCCTGCCTCACAGGTAGTGGGTCGCACACACAAATGGGCGGGGCTTTTCTTAGCCCTGGGCGCTGTCTCAGCAGTTGCCACTGTTTTCAAACTTGCTGCATTCCGATTGGCTGGAGAGAAACTGACATATCGGCTGCAATCTAAGGCACTGAGAGGTATTCTCGGTCACTCCATCAGCTGGTTTGACACTCGGTCTCCTTCTCCATCTGGTCTGGCAGCCATACTGGCCTCTGATACACCTCTAGTGCAGGGAGTGAGTTGGGTCCTCTGGCACATGTCTGTCACTATACGTATAATGTGTACATAGGTTATTATGTCTCTGAGCTCATTAACAGAGGTAGGGGTGGGGCTGTTAGTTGCCATGGTTATTGCCATGGTATCTTCATGGGCACTAGCATTGGTGGTGATGGCCTTTGTCCCTCCTCTTGTGGTGGCTGGACTGGTGCAAGTGTGGCTGTTAGGGAGGACAGGGAGTGGCAAGCCCTCACCTAGCTCTCAGGTCTGGCCACTTCCAAGATCAAATGTGATGGGTGGTTGTAATGGGGAGGAGATTATATCTCCGGCTGCAGGTGAGCCTGGAGTGTGTGCAGCACATTCAGACTGTGCAGCTGTTTGGGCTACAGGAGACCTTCATAAGGAGACACGGGCATGCTCTAGTGGGTCTCTTCAGGTAGGCTGATGTGCAGTCCTCAAACTGAGCTAAGTTCTCCGTTCCCTCTTTCTCCTTAATTACAGTGTAAGGTTGAAGAAGACACTGGTAGTGGCTGTGGCCTATGGTTTTGCTAACTTTATTATCCTCGTGGCTTATGCTGTCACCTTCCGATTTGCTGCCTACCTACTGACACTGCCTGTAGACCACACCCTCTATACCAACTTTGATGAAGTGTTTACTGTATTCATAGCCATCATCCTTGGCTCCCTGGCAGCTGGTCAGGCTAGTACAGCATTACCCCAAGCCAAACTTGCTCTCACTGCTGCTGGCAAGGTACTGGGTGTCATGGCAACACAGCCAGATGATGAGAACAGTGAGGGTAGGTCTCTGGTAAGTGCACAACTGCATCATTATGACATCATAAGAGTCCTCTCGCCCTCTTCCTAACAGGAGAACCTGAAAGGAGCTCTGGGGATGTCATGTGTCTCGTTCTCATTCCCAGCAAGACCAGAGATATGTGCTCTGTCAGACATATCACTATCTGTGGCTCCTGGGCAGTGCCTTGCACTAGTGGGGCCCAGTGGAGCTGGGAAGTCCACCGTCCTTTCTCTCTTGGAGAGACTGTATGTCCCTCAAACTGGGACACTGCTAGTGGACAACATAGACATTGCAGTGAGTGACCACACACCTTGTAGTGAGCATGACACTGCCATCCATCTCCCCATGCAGAGCACAGGACTACAGTGGTGGAGGAGACAGTTGGCGTGGGTAGCTCAAGACACTGTTCTCTTTAATAGGAGCATAAGAGAGAACATTGCCTATGGTTGTCATAGTGACGTTGACCAGGTGCAGATAGAAACAGCTGCCATAGCTGCCAACATTCACTCCTTCATCCTCAGTCTACCTTTGGTAAGTAATATTCCTGGTGCCCCTAGCCTTCACTGCCCACCTCCCCCTCCACAGGGCTACAATACATTAGTAGGCTCAAGAGGCAGCCAGCTGTCTGGAGGGCAGAAGCAGTGCATTGCCATAGCCCGAGCTTTGGTGAGGAAACCTAAAATCCTCCTCCTGGATGAGGCTACCTCTGCCCTGGACACTGAGAGTGAGAAGATGGTACAGGAGGCTCTGGATAAGGCCAGGGAGGGGAGGACAACCATCATCATTGCTCACCGACTGTCGACAGTGGCCAGTGCAGACCATATTGCTGTACTGCAAGGTGGGAGGGTGATAGAGGAGGGAAACCACTCCCACTTGTTGCAGCAACAGGGAGTGTATTGGAGGTTGTCTCAGCAACCATCACACCACGGCAGCTTGCAGACAGCCTCTTCTCACATCCCACAACATGAATTCAATTATAAATGACTCAATTAAGTTTTAATTATATTAATCACAACAGTTTATGAGATGACCTGTACATGTGTTAGGGCTGGGGAGGGAGGGGAGGGGGCCGAGTCACAGAGAGAGGCTTGGTGGCACTCTGGGAGAATGGGAGAATGGGTACGGTGTCGGGTAATAGAAAACAAGTGACAGATGAAGTGATACAAAAATCATTGCAGGGGCCAACATGAGGTTAGTTGGAGTTAGTCGGAGGGTAGCAGTTCATGCATGCGGTACTTGTCTTGTATTAGTGGCCGTACGTCATCCTGAAAATGCAGACAGCAGCAGTCACATGATCACAGAGAGCAGTCACATGATCACACACGAGCAGTCACATGATCACACAGAACAGTCACATGATCACACAGAGCAGTCACATGACTGTACCTGTCCCAACAGAGACTCAAGGAATGGGATGAGTGTCAGTAATTCATTATCGCTCTCATCACAGAACCAGCTCTCTATTGGTACTCCATTGAAGAGCTGGGAACACAGCACACACCACGTCAACATGTGAGCCACTGAGTCGTGCCCTGTTGCAATACCTGGTAGCCAAAGGCCTGAGGGGAGTTGTCCACAATCACAGTCTTCTGCAGGTTGCGGCCCAGGATGTTCAGCTCCTTGATGAAGTAGCCCCCTACACACACGCAATGTTCCCTGAAGAGCCGGTGCTTAATGAGCCTCCTGCCAGGGTCCAGCAACTTCAGGAGCTTCTCAGCATATGACTTGGTGGAGGCAGTGAAGAGAATGACCTGTATAGAGAGGCAGAACTGCAGTAGACCATATGCCCCTGTCTGTTGGCTAGTCCACCTCAAATGTCTGTGACACTCTCTCCAGGAACTCCCTGAAATGGGGCCTCAGTCTCACATACACATCATACACATTGTCACTGTAGTCCACACTGAACAGAAAGTCAACATGCTCCATGGGTGACAGGCTACAGTGGACTAGGGTCTCATCCTGTCAGAGAGAGAGAGAGAGAGAGAGAGAGAGAGAGAGAGAGAGAGAGAGAGAGAGAGAGAGAGGGGGGGGGGGGGGGGGGGGGGGGGAAGGGGCTGTGCACTGTCTGGACCCAGACAACAGGTGAACTCACCAAGTCCAGGACTAGGGAGTACTCCGGAGTCCTCCGCGTCTTTCTAGGTAGAACTGCATTACCACAGATATCACATGACAGTCACATGACAGTCATGTGATTCTTACCTGGTGGCCTACATACTATATCTTGTGGCAGGGGAGGGAGGTGTTTGATGAAGTAAAACCTGCAAAGTTTGCATCATTCAGTGACCATATGAACATTACGACCTCTGACCTAAAACTGTGTGTATGAATACCACTGTGGTTCCATATAAGGAAAGGGAGTGGTGGCCCTTGGAATGAGGTAATGATATTCATAGCCTAACTACACATCTCACGGATCTAGAGGGAGGTCAGAGTGGTCAGGGTAGGCAAGGAATGGGGCACCGAGTGCAGCCAGCCAGTCATCCTCTGCATCATTGCACAGCTCCACCATCTCGGACTCTCCATTACGAACTGCAGCAAACAAATAGTGAGACAGAGTCTTGTACGGGAGTAAGAGGAGAGAACTAACCGTAGACTGGAGAAAACATTGACTGCTCAGTTCTGAGAGGGGTATCTGGTTGTTCTGGTGATAGGATAGCCATGCCAACATTGTTGTTCAGATTCATGTTTAGAGGGAGGTCTGTCTGGCCACAGAGGATGAAGTCCTGACAGAGGTAGAGAGTGGACCAAGAGGCAGCTACGGAGGAGGTAAGTTACCTCGGGTGATAGGGTAAGTGGCTCCAACATTCTTCTCCTCTTGCTAGGCACAGAGAGCTGAGGTAGTTCACAGTCTGTGAACACCTGACAATAGGCAGAACAACAGACCACACTCTACCACAGCACTAATTAATCCCCCACAAATCTCCTTACATCATCATCTTCCTCTTCAGTGATGTTGGTGAGGTCTGAGGAGGTGACATCTCCTTCCTCTCCCAGCCCACTCTCACTGCTGCCATCAATGGCCACAGACAGCAGACAAGGCTCTTTAGGTAGCGGGCTTGTGAAAGGAGGGAGAGAAGGCAGAATTGGGAGCAGTGACAGGTCTTCCTCCTGCAGAGAGATGCCTATCTCACATGTTTCCAGTACTGCACTAACTGAAAGTGTTGGTCTTGCAAGGCTGGGCACACCACGTGTTCAAGAGGTGCGGCGGGCCCGGCCGTACAGCCAGTGGTATGTAACAGTACACCTACCGCTCACCTGCAACCGTCCTCTCTTACGCGGCACAGCACACAACATAGCACTGCAGCAAGACCCTCCAGCTGCCTAGTCTCCGCAGGCTTAAGGAATAGCAAATTCAGGGGTGAACACAGCTTCCCCCAGGTCAAAGGTCTCACGTGCGTGTGAATTAGTCTCCGTACGTTTGCAATTGGGTGCATGGGGTCTGCGTACGAGACTACTGCGAATCGCATGCATGGCTAGTCTCGTTCCCAGACCACGTTACCCACCTGTCAATATGGCACACATGTACAGGCAGTGGCCTTGGTTTGCCATCACCTCTAGCTAGTGACAGATGTGAATGTGTACGTAGGTATAGGTAGACCATTACTTTCCGTTTCACATGCATGGTTTCTACACTACCACAATGAGAAGACTAATACCTGGTGTTTCTATAGTAATACCTGTGATAATATAATACCTGGTGTTTCTATAGTAATACCTGTGATAATATAATACCTGGTGTTTCTATAATAATACCTGGTGTTTCTATAAGTATTAGTTATTACACCCCTAAGAGGTATGTTGCTGAGGCCCGAGGGGAGAGGGCCTATAAACTGCAACATACCGATTAGGGGTGTGATAATTGATTTATATATGCGGCCAGCTGCTAGGTGGTTCAACAATTGGTAATTACCAATCAGATATAATCACCCTGATATAGGCACTCTTGACACTAGATATAGTCACTCTTCACACCTTGTAGTGTTGTGGCAGATTTATAGTGCCACTATAAACATAGCAACCACCTAGCAACGGGCTATAAGATAATATAATACCTGGTGTTTCTATGATAATATAATACCTGTTGTTTCTATGATAATATAATACCTGGTGTTTCTATGATAATATAATACCTGGTGTTTCTATGATAATATAATACCTGTTGTTTCTATGGTAATATAATACCTGTTGTTTCTATGATAATATAATACCTGGTGTTTCTATGATAATATAATACCTGGTGTTTCTATGATAATATAATACCTGGTGTTTCTATGATAATATAATACCTGTTGTTTCTATGATAATATAATACCTGGTGTTTCTATGATAATATAATACCTGTTGTTTCTATGGTAATATAATACCTGTTGTTTCTATGATAATATAATACCTGGTGTTTCTATGATAATATAATACCTGGTGTTTCTATGATAATATAATACCTGGTGTTTCTATGATAATATAATACCTGGTGTTTCTATGATAATACAAGTGTAAAAACATTTCATTAAAATGTTAAAGGATGTAGGGATGGTAGTGCCAAAAATTAAAGGAACAAGATTGTAATAAGTTATTAACCCAAGTGGTGCACAGTGAAGAACTGAGTATGATATGACCATACACAACTTATGTATATAGTTTGGAGTTCAGAGTTCACGCTACCACAAAGATGAATTACAATTCATGTATGCAGACAAGGGATAATTGCATGCAACAATAACAACATGCGTAACCCCATGAAATAAAATGTAGGGAGGGGTTACGCATGTTGTTATTGTTGCATGCAATTATCCCTTGTCTGCATACATGAATTGTAATTCATCTTTGTGGTAGCGTGAACTCTGAACTCCAAACTATATACATAAGTTGTGTATGGTCATATCATACTCAGTTCTTCACTGTGCACCACTTGGGTTAATAACTTATTACAATCTTGTTCCTTTAATTTTTGGCACTACCATCCCTACATCCTTTAACATTTTAATGAAATGTTTTACACTTGTTTTACTAGTTTTTCTTGGGTACCTACAGTGTTCTGTACGTAGAGTAATCCCTACTTGCTTGTCTTCGCACGAGCCCCACCCGCTTCTACTCCCGCGGACCTGCGCGCGCTTGAGCCCCACCTTTCAATGAAACGTGATGCACGTGACCATATAGAAATGGCTTCCAACAAATAAGGAAAATTTGCGATTATAGAGCCCTGAGTATAGAGTTACGAAGATTCTATTGGTCAAGGATCACGCATGCAAGGGAAAGGAGTCGTTTCATGTAAAAACCAAGGACGGTACTTGTGCCGCTTTTGCGGTAGGCCAGTTTAACTGAAGAAGAAGAAGAAGATGATGAACAAAAAAATCCAAAAAGGGGTGTGTGGCAACTTCCGTAAGTCATTGTAGCTGTGTATTTTACGTACTTTGAGGGTCTTAGCGGGTACAGAATCACTCGTAGAGTACGTGTATGTGTCCAAAAGGGTTTGTAACTGCCGCGTTTGGGAGTTCTGGGCCATTCTAGTTTGGAAAATGGGCGTGTCCTGTCGGCGCCATCCCTACGACTCTCTAATAATACCTGGTGTTTCTATGATAATATAATACCTGGTGTTTCTATGATAATATAATACCTGGTGTTTCTATGATAATATAATACCTGGTGTTTCTATGATAATATAATACCTGGTGTTTCTATGGTAATATAATACCTGGTGTTTCTATGATAATATAATACCTGGTGTTTCTATGATAATATAATACCTGTTGTTTCTATGATAATATAATACCTGGTGTTTCTATGATAATATAATACCTGGTGTTTCTATGATAATACAATACCTGGTGTTTCTATGATAATATAATACCTGGTGTTTCTATGATAATACAATACCTGGTGTTTCTATGATAATATAATACCTGGTGTTTCTATGATAATATAATACCTGTTGTTTCTATGATAATATAATACCTGGTGTTTCTATGATAATATAATACCTGTTGATTCTATGATAATATAATACCTGGTGTTTCTATGGTAATATAATACCTGTTGTTTCTATGATAATATAATACCTGGTGTTTCTATGATAATATAATACCTGGTGTTTCTATGATAATATAATATAATACCTGGTGTTTCTATGATTGCCGAGCGCCTTAGCGCGAGGCATCCTAATTCCGCAGCGCGTTCTCGTCTTGTGATGTTTGTATGTATGTCAGTCACGCTTCAGGAATTCAATTATAGTCACGCTTAGGAATTCTGGGCGGAGCGTGGAGGAGTCGGTGCGCGCGCACGCTATCGGCAATGTCTGCGATCCGACGAACTCCGCCGCCGGGAGTTGGCGAGGATACGAAAGAGGACGGAAAGGGAAAGAGATGGCCTCGACAAGTTTTATGGTATTAGTCTTGCTTTACTAATATAGCCTCGTACCCAGGCCTTTTCTCTCGGAAAGAGGCTGGGCACGGGCTAGCTGTACTACTAGATTCTACTGTAAAACTTGGCGTTGTGTTCGAGGAGGTGAAAATCGGCCATGTTCGGAACCCCCCGGAAGCCCCGCCCCTACTTTACTTATGTACTTTACTCCTCGACTCAGCTAGACTTGAGGCCATGAGAGAGGCAGAATGCAGGAGGGCCAGAGACATTAACGACCTCATTCTCTACATTTCTGCTTCCTTTAACCATACTATGGATTTACTGCGCGAGGCACTAAATATATCTACACTGAGTGTATACCTAGTAATATAATACCTGGTGTTTCTATGATAATATAATACCTGGTGTTTCTATGATAATATAATACCTGGTGTTTCTATGATAATACAATACCTGGTGTTTCTATGATAATATAATACCTGGTGTTTCTATGATAATACAATACCTGGTGTTTCTATGATAATATAATACCTGGTGATTCTATGATAATATAATACCTGGTGTTTCTATGGTAATATAATACCTGTTGATTCTATGATAATACAATACCTGGTGTTTCTATGATAATACAATACCTGGTGTTTCTATGATAATATAATACCTGGTGTTTCTATGATAATATAATACCTGTTGTTTCTATGATAATATAATACCTGGTGTTTCTATGATAATATAATACCTGTTGTTTCTATGATAATATAATACCTGTTGATTCTATGATAATATAATACCTGGTGTTTCTATGATAATATAATATCTGGTGTTTCTATGATAATATAATACCTGGTGTTTCTATGATAATATAATACCTGGTGTTTCTATGATAATATAATACCTGTTGTTTCTATGATAATATAATACCTGGTGTTTCTATGATAATATAATACCTGGTGTTTCTATGATAATACAATACCTGGTGTTTCTATGATAATATAATACCTGGTGTTTCTATGATAATATAATACCTGTTGTTTCTATGATAATATAATACCTGGTGTTTCTATGATAATATAATACCTGTTGTTTCTATGATAATATAATACCTGGTGTTTCTATGATAATATAATACCTGTTGTTTCTATGATAATATAATACCTGGTGTTTCTATAGATAATATAATACCTGGTGTTTCTATGATAATATAATACCTGGTGTTTCTATGGTAATATAATACCTGGTGTTTCTAGGTATTATACATAATATACTGCTGATGGCTGGCCAGTAAGTCATGCAGTAATGAAGCTATGATCATGTGGTGATAATGTATTAGAGCAGTTCCTGCAATCTGGCCCCAATGTCTGCAACCTGCCAAAAAGAGGGAGAGAGAGACACGACTGTAAAACTACTAGTGGAAGGGAAGAGAGAAGACACCTACTGTTAGTGACGTATGGTTGTGAACGAGCAGAGGAGTGGGGTGAAGTGGTGACAGGTCACCAAGAACACTCAAGAAGTCAAATACACTGAGGGAATCACGTACAGTACATGACAAGATGTCTACTACAGCTGTGTGTAGACTGACCTGAAAGTATGGGGCACGAGCTTCCATGCTCTGTCTATGTAGCAGTGCAGAGCTCCTTCCTGCATAGAGTGAGGTCACCAGCAATTGTAGAAAAGGGCGGAGAGAGTATACCTGAGCCATGGTTGCTAGCAATGTGCGATAGAGAGCAGGATAAGTAGAGGAGGTGGAGGCTGCTTCTTTTTCCACTAGTAACAGTGCATCCTCCCATAGTCTGGCCTTCAGTAATAGCCTCAGAGCTGATCCCTCACACCCACTAATCTCACTAAAGGGTCAAGATGGTAATTCCCTGCCATGAGACCCAGGTACACATGTACCTGTGTTGGATAAGGTGAGCATGTGATAGTAGAGCCTCTCTGGATGTCGGGGTAGCCTCTGGAGACACAAACTGTGGTAGACATTGCAGAGCTCTTTGGAAGAAGTAGGTCTATCAGAAGGTGAAGGGGAGGTGGGCCATCAAGTGGTGACTTTGCCTGGCTACCTCACCTTTCTGCATCTCCTAGCAAATGATGAGATGCCCTGGGCCTGAAAGTCTCTTGCTAACTGGGCAAATGTCACAAAGTGTTCCTACATGAAGAGGAGGTGGGCTCACTGTCTATCACACACTGTAGTTGACCACTGACCAGCTCGTGAGGTTCCTCTCTGTAGAGCAGGCGACAAGTCATCTCAAAGAGAGGCACATTTGGAGATGAGCTTTCCAGCATTCCTCCACTGGAACCACATACACTTTCAGTACCAAATATAGACTTCCAGTCCCTGTCTGAACTCCAGACTCCAGTTTGAAGCTGCTCCACAGCTGTTAGTGAAACACATGTACATGTCCTGCTCTAGTACAAGGAGAGTGTGAATACCACTTTTAAAGCTGGGAACAGCCAGGTAGTCCCTGATACCGACAAGAGTGGCACGGCCTTCACTGCAACTCAGTAGGTGTAGCTGGGCCCTCACACTCAGCCTTGCATTGTCATGACAACCATCCATCATATGCAGCAAGGATGTGACCATTGCTTGTGGTGAGAGCAGTAGTTGCCTAGCAACTCCCGTTCCCCAGAGAGTCAGCTCACTAGTATATGCCTGACAGAGGGAGTGGTATTGTTGTAAGGGAGCCACTGAAGGTGAGAATGAGAGAGAATGGCTGCTAGTAGAGCACTCCATCACAACTACACCCTTCACAGCAGATATCCACAGTGCATGTCATTGGAATGTACCCACCAACTTCCTTGGTCATGGGGGTCATGGAGCCACCTCGGCCATCCATATAGCTCAGAAACTGAGCTACTGCCTCAGTCAACAGCTGCCTGTGTCTTGGGTGCTGACAGAGGCAGGTTGAAGGTAAACTGCAAGTTCATGTGGTCTACTACAGAGTGTACCTCTGCCAGTAGAGATACAAGTATGGCTGGAGACTGCAAGTCAGTGTTGCCCAGTATCTCCTCTAGCTATGGAGAGAAGAGAGAATGTCACAGGAGACATGTCACAGGGCACTGGAAGTGCTCACTTGTGGGCTCAGCTCTGGCAGGAAGAGATCCCTCTCCTTGTCAGTGACATCTTCCTCTCTATCTCTCTATACAAGGGGGTCTATGCCATAAGCCCTCACAGGTGATGGTGATATTACCTGGACTATACCGTGTAGGGCCTCCAGTACATACCTGGAGGCAGGTAGCCTCAGGCCCCACAGACAGCAAACGGCAGCAGCCAGTACCCTCCCCTCGTCCAGATAGTCTCCTGGTGTAGTCTGATGACAGAGAGCAGTCATATGAATTGGTACATGGAGAGGTACATACCTCATCAGCGTTGGTAGTGATGGGGAAGAGGGCCTGAGACACAACTTGAGTATGCTCTGACAGACGACGACTGCGTAACACCCACACTCCACTGCTGTCATGGATACCTATACAGCTACATGAAGAGGGTGGGGCCAGTAGCTGCACATCGCGGCCTTCATGCTCCTCACTCTCCCACACCATCTCCCCACAGAACCCATCGTACACTCTACACAAGACAGTGGACAAGTCAGCACATGCCACTGGCTCTAAGATAACCTGACCTCAGTTCTCCTTTGTTAAAGATGCCATAGTGAGTGTGAATGGCAAACAGCTGCAGCTGTGAGCCAGGAAGAGGATAGCGGAGACAGAAATCTTTCAGTCGCACCACAGGTCTGGTCCGAGGCCTCTGTCGCTGCATGTGCATCATGACAACCTCTCCAGATGACAACAGCAACAGTAGCTGACTTGTAGCCATAGCAACTGCCACACTGACTAACCAAGGTTCCTTCTTTGCCTGAACAGAGAAGCCATTAGAATGCTAACCGTACCTCTTGTTAATAGTACCGAGGTTTACTGACCCTGCACCAGAGGGGAGCTAGCTGGAGGCACAGTGCTGGGTAGTGGATGGAGGATAGAGAGGGAGTTGTAGGTGTTTCGCTGTTGATGAGGAATGGCTGTGGAGGCAATGCAGTAAGTGATTAGTGAGGACTATTAGACATGTACCTGCAGTTGAGGTAGTTGGCATGGCAACCACAGCAGGAGAAGACCAGGAGGAGCAGAGGGGATCAGAGCCACACCCCCCTCATAGCCCCACAGGGTCATGGCTGGGCAACCCACCAACAGAGTTGTTGGTTCTCCTAATCTGAAGTCTCTGCCACCTTCAGTCTCCTTACTACATTCTCCTGTACATGAATCAGAGGGTCAATCCACAACAGCTGATGTATGGTCCACCCACCAAACTGGTAGCCACGACAAAGGACTTGGTAGGTGTGGCCAACTGATGGACCAGGGGCACCATCGCAGTAGACAATGGAGTGAGTGGCATTGTGGAAGGCACAGCTATGGATACAGAGGTCACTCAGCCGGGCAGCACCTGCAGTGGAACCATTAGCTCACCTCTGACCTACGTGCGTGAGTTTTTTCATATATGTGCTGTTACCAGCTCCCTTCCAGATGAGGTTGTACTGTGAGAACAGTTCCAGGTACCCCTTCTCTCTCACCACACATACTTCTTGACCCCTCATGCCGACCACACCCACTATCGATCCCCATCCAGGAGTGATGGGCACTTGGCAATCTCGACCATTCCCTACTCCACTCACACTAAACACATACAAAGAGTGTCCATCTGCAGAAAGAGATAACACATAAGGTGCAGTACAAGGCAGTAGCCCTAGCCCATGCGGCATGTACATGTCCCATACCTGGTTCATGAGTCAGTGTAGCGACAAACATGTGGCTACATGTCATAAACACTCCACACACCTCCTCCCCAGAGGAATGTGTCGGTACCTGGCGGAAGAGGCCGCGTAGTATCTACCATGGACGAGAGAGAGAGAAACCCTGGTCAGGCGTTCCATGTCCATGAAGGAAATTAAGCGCGTACTACGAGCACAGCCTCCTAGCTGGATAGATACAGACTCTATGCAAATACCTGGCTCCCTGTCATCTTTGGCCAAGCATCCCACACCCGAGAAACTTCGAAAAGAGCCATTACATATCTTTTTAATGCCCAGCCCTAGCTCCTCCCCCTATTATAGGGATAGGTAAAATGAGTAGGCCTACCAGCAGTGGGAAGGGAGAGAGTTTGGAACTTTACCGAGGTGAGCTGAGATCCACATATGGCCCATTCACACCTGCATATGCTTATTCATCATGTCTTCTACAGATTCTCTACATTGGTGAGTAGGTACATAGACGTCCTTACAGTCTCCTAGTGTGAATCACAAGAAGCTGGTACTGCTCACTGTCAGGTTGCAACTAGCAGCGGACGAGAGCGGAAAGCCCACGGACATAGACCTAGCACAGCTGCTGCTCGTCCACGAGTGTGCCTGCTCGTCGGTCCAGAGACTGTTGCGTCTGGAGCAGCATCCTGTGCGCCTTGTTAGTCTCTAGCTGTGCTATGGCTTTTGTGCACGTATTGTGTGTGTATTTGTTTCCAGCGTGGTCTGGAGGAACTATCAGTGAGCCTGGCGCAGCAACAGAAGGTGCTGCAAGATAAAAGAAGGCAGCTGGAGAACGAGCCTTCTGAAGCAGGTTTGCCATTTCAAATATCAACATGTGTCTCACGTGATATCACTTAGGTAGAGGCATGATTCCTCATGGAGACCAGCTGGACCAGAGGTGTGTCTTTTTCTGTAGCTGTTCTTTTACTCCACTCCCCTCTTATAGGAGGCACCGGGCCATAGATGATATGCTGGTCCCCTTTAGTGATCTACAGCTGAGCAGTGTGGCAGGATTAGAAGATGCCAAGCAGCTTCTTCGTGAAGCAGTGCTCCTTCCACTGACTTTTCCCCACCTCTTTACAGGCAGTAGGCAGCCATGGCGACGGATCCTTCTGTATGGTCCACCTGGCACAGGTCTTGTGAGTGTCCATGTACACTATAGCAATGTCTAACAGTGTGCTATATTGGGCTGCTGCAGGGAAGACCAGGCTGGCATATGGTATGTGAACACACTATGGTCCTTGCTGTGTGGCTAGCTGAAGGCTCTTCAAACTTTAGCTATTGCTGGAGAGAGCAAGGCTACATTCTACCATGTCTCTAGTGCTGACATCGTCTCTAGTTGGGTTGGAGAGAGTGAGAAGTGAGGCTATAGCTTTGTCGTGTTGCTGCTAGTAGTGACTGCACGTGGTGTGTCTTGTGTAGATTGATACGGTACCTATTTCGTCAAGCACGTCAACAGTCAACTACTTGTCCTGTCATTGTGTTTGTTGATGAAGTTGATAGTATATGTCGTCAGCGTAGTATGAAGGAAGAAGATCATTCTCGCAGGATAAAGACAGAATTATTACGCCAGGTATGTTCTGTCTGTTGCTAGCTGCTGTTACATGTCTTGTCTACTTTAGATGGAGGCTGTCGGTGAAGACAATGTCTTTTTGTTGTGTGCCACCAACTGTCCTTGGGAGTTGGACTCTGCCTTCCTCCGCCGGTTCCAGAGGAAACTGTTCATCTCTCTTCCCTGCAGGTCTGCTCACATTGTACTACTCTCTCGTAATTTGGATACTTCCACCATTACAGAAAGGCCCGTTGTGAATTGTTGATGTTTCACCTGGGCTCTATGGGAGTATCTTTGAGTACTGATGATCTGCAGCAGCTTGCCGAACACACAGAAGGCTATAGTGGCAGTGACATTGCCCACCTTGCATCAGAGGCTCTGCTAAGGCCTGTAAGAGAGCTGGATAGAGCTCAATTCTGGTTGCCGATGGATGGTCAACAACTACAGCCATGCAACTCCAGCCTGCCGGGAGCTGTGCAGAAGACCCTCCATAACCTATCACCCGAGAAGGTTGTGTTGCAGATATGGGATTGTGTGTAATCAAAGTATTATGGTGTAGGTATATCTGAGGGATGTTGTGGTGGAAGATGTGTTGGCTGCCATGGAGACGTGTGGCCCATCTATCAGTGAAGATGACTTAGAACAGTTCAGGATGTTCACTGGCAAACCAATTGCCAGTGCACCTCACTGTCATAATGTCTTGTAATGTCATCATTTCAGTTAATTATCACTCTATTATGGCATGCATGCACAGGAGGGGTGCCGCACATGCACATCAACCTAGTCTTGTGCCCAGACCACACCCCGAAGGGAAAGGGTCTGGTCGCGATGGGCCCTGCAGTTGACTGTATCTATATATCCCTCTGTTTCATCAGATGACTTGAAGGTTATATATGTTCTCAGTTTTGCTTTCTTACTGACTTAATTCCTCTTTCCACTTCCTTCTAACCATTCTGAACATTATGCTGGCTACCATCCTTTTTATTTCAGAGAGTGTTAATCCATTTGTATCTTGCGTCAACCCAACTTCATAAACCCATTTTTTTATTATTGGCTTCAAAAGCACCATGTGATAGGCATTTTCGTATACTAATTTACGTATACGTTTCTCATCACATCTCAGTAGCCGACACCATAACAATATGCATTGAAGTTGCTGCCTGCATTGTGTTGGCCTCCAGCACATATCTCCATCTATTGCAGCAAGAGGGTGATGTCTATTGACCCCAAGGAAATTTCTGCATGCCCTTCTTTGTATCTTTTCGAGTGTATGCATAGGAATGTGATACGACCATACTGCTACATATAGTATATACATGTATAAAAAATTAGTGCGTTCATTGCTTCAGTAGCCATGATAGAAGAAATTTTAATTTGCAGAACCCTCGGCGCGTTATACAAACCGAGATGGTGCGCATGCGTAAAGCTCCTCACATACACGCGTGCGCGCGTAATAACTAGCCGGCGGCTCTGTACACCTACACTGCTGGAAGCGCTACAGCTTTGACCGGAGCAGTAATATAGCACTCCCTCACGCAGTAAGTGGTGCTTCGCTGCGCTGAAGTTCCCTTCGCTGTACATCAAAGTGATCGCGGGTAAGCTGGAGTAGCCAGATCTAATTAGCACTTGGCTCTTTCGCTTGGGTTTCACGCCATAACTCTTGAACGCAGTCGTTTAAGAGAAATCCCCACAATATTTTTGATGATCGTATGCCACTGAATATGTAGGTTTTTTTATAGCACGATTACTCATTCGAGAAGTGAGATGTTGAGTAACAGACACAGACACAGACACAGACACAGACACAGACACAGACACAGACACACACACACACACACACACACACACACACACACACACACACACACACACACACACACACACACACACACACACACACACACACACACACACACACACACACAGGACCAACTACCGCAACCCTCGCTGCGCATGCGCGCCGAGGGTTTATGAAAATGAAGGACTTTTGATTTAATTAAATTAGTCCAGGAGTTCCCAGAGATCCAAAGTACTCGCTCTGTTCCCTATTAGACCACCAGACCGTACGGAGACAGCATGTAGGCACGTCCGAAGGTCATTTAGACTGGACCCATAGGGCATCGGCATGTACATTACACACAGCACAGTTTTTAAAACTCGGCCATTTCACCGTTAACTCATTGGTAACAATACACCTGGACGCGCAATGCGCAATGCGCTCTGAAATTTAATTGGCTAAAACTGACTGGGCAATATAACTGGGAAAATATTGCCCAACGCGGAATAGGAAATTTAAATTGCTGGGCAATATGGCTAAGTAATAAATAATATATATTTAATATACAAGTAAATAAAAAATTTAGGAAATTTGAAGTGAAATAAGGGATTGCATAAAAATGAACAGAGACAAGATTGGGACACATGCAGACATGCTATGTACATCAACATACCTTTATGGGTACATTGGATGTCTGTGTCCCAATCTTGTCTCTGTTCATTTTTATGCAATTGCAATCCCTATATTACACTTCAAATTTCCTAAAGTTTTTATGTACTTGTCTCCTATCATTTTTTTACTATTGTAAGCAATAATTCTCACTAGCACATACTCACAATATCCATAAAACGTCTGGCCAATTATTGCTATAGGCCTGAATCACGCTCTGAGATGTATTAGTAGGGTGTAGTTTGGTTACTAATGAGGAAAGCTACAAGCGGCTGCGTACACGAACTATGAGCAAAGTTGCTTGCAACGTACTGTCGGCTGAGCAAACCTGCCAGCAAAGTACTGTCGGTCACCAGCTCCTTGGTTTGGTAGCGTGCCGCTTCTCCAGTAGACAGCCGGTATATACATACGTAGAGTAGTGCCTGACAGAGAGCAACACACTGTACACGTATGCAGTGTTCTGACGGTGAGAGTAGCACAAGAATCGTCAACACATCTGTCTTACGTAGTACTAAGCGCTAGTTGCTAAACGAATCGTCAACATTTCTCTATTTTATTATATGATGCATTCTTTATATACGTACAATGTATATACCATACGTGCATTCAAAATGAAATTTATATACACATGTACATGTATTCCATTGAGAAGAGTGTTAACATCAGTATTACAAGAATCACAAGGGTTAACAACATACGCTTTTTTTTATGTTGCTATTAGCGATGATATCTCTACACATGCTGACTTTCAGGTTGATGGTTACCATGGTTGCTGAGTTTTGCTCATTAGTTATCATTCATAATACAGGGAGAGATAAAGATCAGTAGTACACGAACTACAAGGGTTAACAATATTATACCTCTATTCCCCAGTACGTATTGATACATTTCCACATGCAAAGGTTCAAGTTCAGTGATTTTATGGTTATTGAGGTACGCTTCTTCAAGAAGAAGAAGATGGAGAACATGGCAAAAATGTGGAAAGATTTTGCACATGTCTTACATTACAGATCAACCAATTTTTGTGTACTACATATTTTTCACACATTCTTCACCTTGATATCATTGAAAGTGAAATCAACTTCAAATTGAAAGTGAAAATTAACAAAATTCTGTAGCAATTCCTATATACACAGTACTACCCTACTGTGTGATATAGTATATAATATAATGTGATATTAATTATAATAGGCTGTGCTATGAATCTCATTAACACCCAAACCACAACTGTTTTAGTACAGCTGCGCTATATAAACGCAATCCCGCGCCACCCTCTCCACCCAGGGAATGTGCTTCCCTGGGCTTCCCAAACAGTTGTCGTTTGGGTGTTAATGAGATTCTGCGCTATGAATCTCATTAGCACCCAAACCACAACTGTTTTAGTACAGCTGCGCTATAGAAACGCAATCCCGCGCCACCTTGTCCGCCCAGGGAATGTGCTTCCCTGGCCTGGGTTGCCCAAACAGTTGTCGTTTGGGTATTAATGAGATTTTGCGCTATGAATCTCATTAGCACCCAAACCACAACTGTTTTAGTACAGCTGCGCTATATAAACGCAATCCCGCGCCACCTTGTCCGCCCAGGGAATGTGCTTCCCTGGGTTGTCCAAACAGTTGTCGTTTGGGTGTTAATGAGATTCTGCGCTATGAATCTCATAAGAGCCCAAACCACAACTGTTTCAGTACAGCTGCCTTATATAAATCCAATCGCCCCCCACCCTGTCCGCCCAGGGAATGTGCTTTCCTGGGTTGCCCAAACAGTTGTCGTTTGGGTGTTAATGAGATTCTGCACTATGAATCTCATTAACATCCAAACCACAACTGTTTCAGTACAGCTGCGCTATATAAACCCAATCCGACCCACCCAGTCCGCCCAGGGAATGTGCTTCCCTTGGTTGCCCAAACAGTCGTCGTTTGGGTGTTAATGAGATTCTGGGCTATGAATCTCATTAACATCCAAACCACAACTGTTTCAGTACAGCTGCGCTATATAAACCCAATCCGACCCACCCAGTCCGCCCAGGGAATGTGCTTCCCTTGGTTGCCCAAACAGTCGTCGTTTGGGTGTTAATGAGATTCTGGGCTATGAATCTCATTAACATCCAAACCACAACTGTTTCAGTACAGCTGCGCTATATAAACCCAACCCCGCCCCACCCCGTCCGCCCAGGGAATGTGCTTCCCTGGGTTGCCCAAACAGTTGTCGTTTGGGTGTTAATGAATCTAACACCCAAGCCACAACTGTTTGAGTACAGCTGCACTATATAAACCCAATCCCGTTCCACCCTGTCCGTCCAGGGAATGTGCTTCCCTGGGTTGCCCAGTTGTGCTAATTAGATTCATAGCGCAGCCTATTATATAACGCCAAAATTAATATAATAAGACTGCACTAAGAATCTCATTAACACCCAAACCACGACTGTTTCCGTAGAGCTGTGCTATATAAATCCAATCCCGTGCCACCCTGTAGAGGTGTCTGCCCAGGGAATGTGCTTCCCTGGGTTGCCCAAACAGTTGTCGTTTGGGTGTTAATGAGATTCTGCGCTATGAATCTCATTAACATCCAAACCACAACTGTTTCAGTACAGCTGCGCTATATAAACGCAATCACGCGCCACACTGTCCGCCCAGGGAATGTGCTTCCCTGGGTTGCCCAAACAGTTGTCGTTTGGGTGTTAATGAGATTCTGCGCTATGAATCTCATTAACATCCAAAACAACTGTTTCAGTACAGCGGCACTATATAAATCCAATCGCGCGCCACCCTGTCCGCCCAGAGAATGTGCTTCCCTGGGTTGGCCAAACAGTTGTCGTTTGGTGTTAAGATTCTGCGCTATGAACTCATTAACATCCAAACCAAAACTGTTTCAGTACAGCTACGCTATATAAACGCAATCACGCGCCACCCTGTCCGCCCAGGGAATGTGCTTCCCTGGGTTGCCCAAACAGTTGTCGTTTGGTTATTAATGAGATTCTGGGCTATGAATCTCATTAACATCCAAACCACAACTGTTTGAGTACAGCTGCGCTATATAAACCCAATCCCGTTTCACTCTGTTACCCAGAGAATGTGCTTCCCTGGGTTGCCCAAACAGTTGTGGTTTGGGTATTAATTAGATTCATAGCGCAGCCTATTATATAACGCCAAAATTAATATAATAGACTGCACTAAGAATCTAATTAACACCCAAACCACAACTGTTTCCGTAGAGCTGCGCTATATAAACCCAATCCCGCACCACCCTGTAGAGGTGTCTGCGCAGGGAATGTGCTTCCCTGGGTTGCCCGAAGAGTTGTGGTTTGGGTGTTAATGAGATTCATTAACACCAAACCCAATTATTCATTGTCCAAACCGCGCCAAATAAATTACGCTGCGCTATGAATCTCATTAACACCCAAACTACAACTGTTTCAGTATAGCTGCTCTTTCCCCTCTTGTCTCTCCCTTATCTCCCCTTTCTCTTCCACTTGTCTCTCCCTTGTATCCTCCTTGTCTCCCCCTCGTCTCCCCTATTCTCTCCCCCCTTCCCTCCCCACTTTGTCCCCTACTTCTCTCCCCTTCTCTCCCCCGTGTCTCCTACATCTCTCTTCCATATCTCCCCTCTTCTCTCCCCTTTATCTCCCCTTTCTCTCCCTCTTGTCTCTCCTCTCCACCCTTGTCTTCCCCTTTTTTTCCATTTGTCTCCTTGTCTAGCCCTTGTCTCTCCCTTGTCTCCCTCCTCTCTTTCTTGTCTCCCTCCTTCTCTCCCTCTTCTATCACCCTTGTTTCCCCCCTTGTCTCCCATGTCTCCCCTTGCCTCCGCTCCTCTCTCCCCTTCTCTCTTCCTTCTCTACACATTCTCTCTCCCATGTCTCCTTTGGTCTTCACCTTGTCTCCCCCTTGTCTCCCCCCTGCCTCCACCTTGTCTCCCCCTTGTCTCCCCTCTGTCTCCCTTCTCTCTACCTTGCCTTTCCCCTTCTCTCCCCCTTCTCTCCTCGTCTCCCTCTTGTCTCCCACTTGTCTCCCCTTTTGTCTTCCCCTTCTCTCACTTCTCTCCCCCTACTCTCCCCCTTGTCTCCTCCTTGTCTCCCCATCTCTCTTCCTTGTCTTCCCTCTTCTCTCCCCCTTCTGTCACCTTTCTCTCCCCCTTATCTCCCCTTGTCTCCCCATTTTCTCCCCCCTCAGGTGTATTAAGGACTGGGTACAGTTAAAAATAACTAAATTTGGGTGATTTTTTTACACTAATATCTCAGTGATAAAGTATTGTATTAAGTTGGAATAAAGTCTGTAATAAAGCCCTACTCAACCACAAAGGGGCGTGGTAAACATAAGCCACGCCCATTACCTTATTTATGGGATGTTGAGTTAAGGGCGCATAGCCTTCGTCGGCTTAAACGGGAAAAAGCGGATTTGAAGATGCTAGTTTTAGTCAGCATGTGAGGTACCATAGGAAAGCTAGCAATGTGATCTATATCCTATCAATTTGTGGAAACGCTCTGTATAGTGATTAAAGAGAAATTCTCGAAAAACTATAAAAACCGCTCCTTGCTCCAGGTGAATATCGATCGTAACTCTTTAGTGCAGTCGAAGATCACTTCCACAAATTGATAGGATGATTAGAGGCTACATTGCTACTAAGAACACTATGAAACATCGCCGTATGAGACCGGCAAGTAATCCGCCTGGCTACAGTAGACACTCAACCGGCCAATGCTGACCCAGTAGTCTCCTCCCACAAATGAACTCGCGTGTAATTCGTCCTTTGTACCATGTAAGCTTACAGTACGGCGCGTACAAGTACGATAACGCGGTAGTACAGCTGGCATATTGGCTCAGAGAACTTAGAATAGACCAGCCAGCGCTAGCTTCTTTCTTTTACAAAGACCTGCTACGCATCTAGCAATACAATACACGAACATACGAGTGTGCGAGTGCAATTCTGAGCGCGCGCCCCATTATCGCATGACTACCATGGCAACTGACGTTGGAATTTCATTACGAAACCACATTACGCTAATGCGTGGGTGGGACGGCAGGACCCAGTCCTTAACTCTCCTGAGCCTCCTCTCCACCTTGTCTCCCCTTTGTCTTCCCCTTGTCACCCCTTATCTCCCTCATTCTCTTTTCTTTGTCTCCCCCTTCTCTTTCCTTTTTTCTCCCTTCTCTACCCCTTCTCTCCACCTTGTCTCCCCCTTCTCTTCCCCCTTCTCTCCCCCTTTGCCTCCCCAGTCTCTCCCCCTTCCTCCCCCTTTTCTCCCGCTTCTCTCCCCCTTGTCCCCCTCCTCTCCCCTTGTCTCCCCTCTTCTCTCCCACTTGTCTCCTCCTTTCTCTCCCACTTGCCTTCCCTTTGTCTCCCCCTTGTCTCCCCTTGTATTCTCCTTGTCTCCCCCTTATCTCACCTATTCTCTCCCCTTGTCTCCTCCTCTCCCCCTCCTCTCCCCCTTCTCTCCCCCTTGTCTTCCCCTTGTCTTCCTCTTGTCTCACTCTTCTCTCTTCCTTGTCTCTCCCCCTTCTTTCTCCCTTCTCTCCTACTTGTCTCCCTCCTCTCTTCCTTGTTTCCCCTCTCGTCTCCTCCTTGTCTCCTCCTTGCCTCCCGTCTTCTCTCCCCCTTGTCTCCCCCTTGTCTACTCTTTGCCTCCCCCTCGTCTCCTCCTTGTCTCTCCTTTGTGTCCCCCTTTGTCTTCCCCTTGTCTCCCTTCTTCTCTCTTCCTTGTCTCCCTCGTGTCCTCCTTGTCTCTCCTTTGTGCCCCCCTTTTGTCTCCCCCTTGTCTCCCTTCTTCTCTCTTCCTTGTCTCCCTCGTGTCCTCCTTGTCTCTCCTTTGTGCCCCCCTTTGTCTCCCCCTTGTCTCCCTTCTTCTCTCTTCCTTGTCTCCCCCTTCTTACCCCCTTCTTTCTCCCTTCTCTCCCCTCTTCTCTCCCCCTTCTCTTTCCTCCTTGTCTTCCCCTTATCTCCCCCTATCTTTCCCCTTGTCTCCCCTTTACTCCTCCGTCTCTCTCCCTTGTCTTCCCATTTGTCTCCCCCTATCTCCCTTTTCTCTCCTCTCCCCCTTGTCTCTCTCTTGTCTCCTCTCTTCCTTGTCTCCCCCTTGTCTTCCCCTTCTCCCCACCTTGTCTCCCACCCCTCCCCGTAGTCTCCCACTTGTTTCCCCTCTTCTCTCCCCCTTATGTCCTGTCTCCCCCTTTTCGCCTTCTCTCCCCCTTCTCTTCCCCTTGTCTCCCACCTCTCCCACTTGTCTCACCTCTTCTCTCCCCCTCGTGTCCCCCTTCTCTCCCAAATGTCTCCCCCTTGTCTCCCCTTTGTCTCCCCCTTGTCTTTCAACTCTCTTTTTGTCTCCCCTTCTCACCCTCTTTTTCTGCCTTCTCTCCCCCCTTCTCTCCTCTCTTATCTCCCCCTTCAGACTAAAGAAGACTAGACTAGAGTAGACTAGACTAGACTAGAGTAGACTAGACTAGAGAAGACTAGACTAGAGTAGACTAAGACTAAAGAAGACTAGACTAGAGAAGACTAGACTAGAGTAGAATAGACTAGAGAAGACAAGACTAAAGTAGACTAGACTATAGTAGAACAGACTAGAGAAGACTAGAGTAGACTAGACTAAAGTAGACTAGACTAGAGAAGAATAGACTAGAGTAGACTAGACTAGAGAAGACTAGACTAGAATAGACTAGACTAGAGAAGACTAGACTAGAGTGGAAGAAGACTAGGCAAGTGTAGACTAGACTGGAGAGGACTACATAAGAGTAGACTAGAGTAAAGAAGACTAGACAAGAGTACACTAGGCTAGAGTAGAGTACACTACAAAAGAAGAGACTAGAGTAGACTAGACTACAGAAGTCTAGACTACACTAGAAAAGACTAGATTAGAAAATACTAGACTAGAGTAGACTAGACTAGTAGGCAAGACTAGAGAAGAGACTAGACTTGAGTCACATCAGACACTTTCAGGCTACTCAGGGCGGTTAAGACGGAACCACGTAAATTATGGGCTGAAATTAGTCGTTTTTGAGCGCCGTTTGCTCAGTACAGGATGAACTTACGCCCTGTAGATTTTGATATAATTATTATTAGCACAGGTACAATCTATAGTTCAATTTTGTTGTCATGAAAACCATTGATAACATGTAAACACCACCGCTAAAGTCAACACCTTCAGAAAGCCCTACTTCGTTTCATGCGGCAACGAAATCATCCGTAAATACTGGCACAATAGGTATTAACAGATTCAGCCACATCCTCGCCATTTGAATCTGCCTGGAAAAACGGTCCCTACGGGTAAAGGAAGACAGTAGGCTGCTAAAACTTGGCTCATCCCTACCCAATCTAAGAACTGAAAGTAAACTTGCCGCTGTAGCTTCACAACCTCGCGATTGGTGCCAATTTTCCAGGCAGAATACGCATGCAGCTACATCCAGGCTTCGTCATGTACGCTGTCAGCGTAGTCTTTGAATGCTTTCGTAGCCGCATTCGTCGTAGAAGTTGAGCCGTCCTTATACCTACGTTAAGCACAGCCGCACGAACGGGCTTATGAATATTAATTTTTTTAGACCAATAAAATTACTAGGTGCGCATACGCGCGTACGCGTATAGACGAGGCGCGCTCCCGTCACAATGTCTCGCCAGATAACGAGACCTTGTTTTGATAAGAGGAGTTCTGGCTTAACTGCCCTGAGTACATTATTCTGATTTCCTCTCAATTTCCGAAATGATATCCGCAACACTTTACCAGTCAACAATTTTAGGTCTTTTACTGATATTACGACATATATATTTCTGATTACAATACATTTCCGTTATACATTTTTTAAAAATACATTTTCCATCCCTGTCTATATCTGAAATCATATCCGTTTCAATTTTGGTAACAATATAACAATACGGACTATTAAGCAAAACTTAGGGACTTATTGTTCACTTACGTAATCACATCAACTTTACAACTGGTTTAAGGGTCCACTTCTGTTATCACATCTGGTCAACTTCCGGTATCACATTCGAGTCCAATGCCACTTTTATGGTATTACATCTGGTACATTTTCGACAATAATACGGACTTCAACTAAACCAACAACTTGGAATTACAACTTGTACACTTCACGGTAAAATTTTAGATTTCCGAATAAATCAAGGACTTCCTGTATCACATCCGGTACGCATCCGGTCACATGACAAAATTTCCGACCAACACAATTTTCATCACCTTCCGGTGTCAAAACTGGTACACTTCCAACTACATGACGGTCTTTTAATCAGACTTCTATCCACTTCCGGTGTCATGTTACACTTTCTGGCAAATCTCTGGCTTTCGGACTGAATACACTTCTTTGTCCACTTCCGGTCCCATTACGAATTCCAACCAAACCACTCCCTGTCTACTTCCAGTGTCACATTCTTACCCTAGCCCTCGCCCGATAAACCTCCGCTGTCACACCCTTTCTGACATCCAGTCCTAGGCCTCTTCCGATCAACTTCCGGTGTCGAATCCGGTTCGCATCCTGTGGCACATCTGGTCCGATTTACCGCCCTAGCCCTATCCCCATCAACTTCCGGTGTAACGTTCTGTACGCTTTCTGTGGCACATCTGGTCCGATTTCCCGTCTAGCCCTAGCCCAATCAACTTTCGGTGTCACATCCTGTACGCTTTCGTTGAACATCCGGTCCGATTTCAGGCCCTACCCCTATCCCTACCAACTTCCGGTGTCACATCCTGTCCGCTTCCAGTGGAACGTCCGGTCCAGTTTCCGGCCCTAGCCTTACCTAATTTACTTCCGCTTCAACATCCGGTTAACTTCCGGTGCCACATCCGGTCCGACTTCCGGCCCTAGGGCTAGGGCTAGGGGGCTAGGGCTAGGGCTGGGGCTAGGGCTAGACACGCTCCCTAAATGATATATATATATACACGCTCAGAGGAGGTTGGACACGGTCACGTGAATCGTGTCAGCACGCTCACCGTGATTTCGGAGAAATTTTGAATTAACGAATAAGACCTTTGGTTTTTGTCATTGTCAGACCAGACCGACGTGGAGGTGAGGTGGAACCAGAGCCGCGAGTGACCGACATGTGCGTGCGTTGGTATACTAGTAATAAGTGCATTTTGCCTATTCCCTTCCGTCTGTCTGTCTGTAGAAAAAGGGGGTGGGGTGCGCGCATGCGCTAGAAAACACCAGCTTTCTTCTCCGAGAGGAGGCATTATTTGTGTGAGATCGCCATATAAAGATCGTTCCCATTGGTGAACGACACACGATGAAGGTGGGCACAGATGGCCACGAGCATTTTCGCCAGAAAAGGTTGTGGCACGTGACCCCAATTTTTCCATCTTCTGTTGTGAGCCTGCCACTGCAATTCAAAGCCTCTCAGCATGCGTAGACGGTGGAGTAGTGCTCCACAAACCGCGAGTTGAGCCTTGCAATCATCTCCCGTAAGCGCTAGAGCGCCTTAAGTTGTCCTAAAAATAGTAACGGTGGTCGCGTGATCCCCGTTCACCCTATGTATTAAAAAGCATTACGTAGCGTCTAACACACCCTGGGTGGTTTGTACACATTTATATGGGGCTTATGGCGAACCAATGTGGCGGGAAGTTTGAATGCTCCAGTTGACTGTGCGGGGCGCGCGTACGACAATCGTTAAGCGCGTTAATCTTAACCGTCGTGCTCGCCGGCGCTGCGCTGGAGAGCGCGCGTACAGACACCAAGTACAGCTACTAGTGTGACCACCAAGATGCCTGAAAATCTCTGCTTAAAAACTTTAACGTAGTGTGACTTCATAACACGAATGTGAAGAGTGTTATCCTTCAAGTACTGGGTCGGTGAGAGGGAGGGGGTGCGTAGAGATGCTTCCTTGTTTTTGTACTTTTCATCCATACATAGATCATTAATATTCTAACGTCAACTATTGTGATAGGCACTTAAAAAGCTTCCTGTGCACGCCAGACCAAAGTCATTAATATATATACTTACAATAGGAAACACACACACATTGTATATAAAACAATCCATTAAAGAGCTGGGGGCACACACAGATTAAATTTAGGAAGATGCTGCCCAACATCTTCCAGGGGAAAAACAGAGGTAAAAACCCTTTTAGGGAAAATTCTCTGAAAAAACCCAAAGAAAAAACCAGCTCGACACAGAGCATAAATATAATATGCATGCAATGTTCATGAGAGAGAGGGAGGCGCATTAGAGAGAGAGAAGAGAGAGAGAGAGAGAGAGAGAGAGAGAGAGAGAGAGAGAGAGAGAGAGAGAGAGAGAGAGAGAGAGAGAGAGAGAGAGAGAGAGAGAGAGAGAGAGGCCACCACACGGAGATTGAGGAGGATTCTTCTTCCTCTTCTTCTTCTGCTTCTTTCTCTTCTTCCTCTTCTTCTGCTTCTTCCTCCACTTCTTCTGCTTCCTCTTCTTCTTTGTCTGCAGAGAGAGAGAGAGAGAGAGAGAGAGAGAGAGAGAGAGAGAGAGAGAGAGAGAGAGAGAGAGAGAGAGAGAGAGAGAGAGAGAGAGAGAGAGAGAGAGAGAGAGAGAGAGAGAGAGAGGCCACCACACGGAGATTGAGGAGGATTCTTCTTCCTCTTCTTCTTCTGCTTCTTTCTCTTCTTCCTCTTCTTCTGCTTCTTCCTCCACTTCTTCTGCTTCCTCTTCTTCTTTGTCTGCTTCTTGCTTCTTCCTCCTCTAGCTTTTCTCAATCACCTTGTCTTGGTACACTTCATTACTAGATCTAATGTTGGGAAAGTGTGACTTAATGCTTTAAGTGTACATTACATTATGATTAAGTGTCCTATCAAACATGGTGAGGGAGAGTACATGTATACTCAAGAGGTTATATACCTACGATATTGGGTTCAAGAGTTTAACCATTCCAGAATGTGAAGTTCACCGGCTTTAAAGACTCCACTTCTGTCATCCCATGCAGAGTAAATTTAACAGCCATGCGAAGTAGAACATCTCCAGCGGATGGCCATGTGGAGTAGAACATCTCCAGCGGATGGCCATGCGAAGTAGAACATCTCCAGCGGATGGACATGTGGAGTAGAACATCTCCAGCGGATGGCCATGCGAAGTAGAACATCTCCAGCGGATGGACATGTGGAGTAGAACATCTCCAGCGGATGGCCATGCGAAGTAGAACATCTCCAGCGGATGGCCATGCGAAGTAGAACATCTCCAGCGGATGGCCATGTGGAGTAGAACATCTCCAGCGGATGGCCATGCGAAGTAGAACATCTCCAGCGGATGGCCATGTGGAGTAGAACATCTCCAGCGGATGGACATGTGGAGTAGAACATCTCCAGCAGATGGACATGTGGAGTAGAACATCTCCAGCGGATGGCCATGCGAAGTAGAACATCTCCAGCGGATGGCCATGCGAAGTAGAACATCTCCAGCGGATGGCCATGCGAAGTAGAACATCTCCAGCAGATGGCCATGTGGAGTAGAACATCTCCAGCGGATGGCCATGCGAAGTAGAACATCTCCAGCGGATGGCCATGTGGAGTAGAACATCTCCAGCGGATGGCCATGCGAAGTAGAACATCTCCAGCGGATGGCCATGCGAAGTAGAACATCTCCAGCGGATGGACATGTGGAGTAGAAGCGTTTCCAGTGGATGGTTATAACATGTGGAGTAGAACTGACATCTACACGAATGTTTAGGCAATGTATGAGTGAACAATACTCACAATTAAGTGATCCTGGCTCGTGTTCTTGACTGGAATGGGAATGGGCAGACCATGTTTCTATATTTCTGATGATATTCTGGAGGTATTCTTTCCAGTGTTTCCAGGTCGACATCGTGCCCATCGTAGCTAGAGTTCTGCGATAATAAGGTCCACAAAATACCTGTTTCATATTCAGTTTCATTCCCTATATCTGGGAGATTCTGCACGACAAACCTCAACCAGTAGGAGATAGTGTAATTACCAAGTAGCTCCTGGGGCTCTGACGACGTCAGAAGGGTCTCGTCTGCAACGACATTAAGAACAGATAATCTCACAGGTTTGTAAGTGATATTACAGTGACGACGAATCTCCTCGTTCACTGGAGCGGCAGAGAACCCTGTGCTTCCTCTACCTCTGTCACATTCTATGCACAGTTTCTTCACACCCTCTAAAAGCCCGCCTTGGTTAATAAAACGTCCCATTTCACTACCGGTGAACACATCTGGGTTGAACCGTACCATTCTCCCGTGTGTGAATACCTCCATTAAGTAATCAGTGGACTCCATGGTGTTAACGTTGGCAAGTGTGGGCTTATTGGAGTAGAGACAAATTGTTTTCCCCTTTTGAATTCTCCTTGTCGTGCGATGTGGAGGAGTCGGTGTAAGAAACAGACCTAGCCCTGCACCATCAAGTGTGCTTTTCAGCAC
>OZ019953.1:685535-857435 GCA_963970385.1 Theonella swinhoei
ACAGGTAGGTCTCCTGCCCAGCCAAATGTGCCCCCCACAGTGTCAACAATTATACTTTTGCCCCCTCAAGGGTTTGTGTCTAGATTAAACCCAGCATTAGAGCTCCGTCACATACCTGTGATATGAGAGTGAAGAGGTAGTCGAGGTGTTGAGGTGTGACTTCGAGGCAGCTGCTGCTAGATACTGTGGACGTCTCTACTTGGACGGGGTTGCCATCACCTGCATCTCCCAGATGGAGGTGAGTTCGTCTAGTGAGAGACGGACACCCAGGAACTCCACGATGGACCGGGCTTGTCGCATACTGAGAGTGGTGGAGATTGCCTATAGAGAGGGAGGGAAAGGGAGGGTAGAGTGGTAGGAGAGGTAGTTTAGTGTGAGAAGGTGAGGGGAGGACAGGAAGCTGAAGCATACCTTGTAAGGCGATAGAAAGAACTTTCTTCCCGACCAACCCTCCACAATCTTCTCCTCTGTGAGTGGATCTTCACTCCCTTGGCAGACGAGAAAGGTCATCAGTGAGTCGAACGACCTGCAAGACAGAAGCATCACTTTGAGCATGTGACACTAGGACGGCACAGGAAGCAAGTTTCACAGTCGACGACTCAACTAGTGAACTGTCACTGTACCCACTACCGATCTATACATGGATTGTCTCACTAGTCATTCCTGACCAACCTCCACTAACAGTACCACATTTGAAGGTATACATTCTACATGACTCCATTCCCTAAAGCACACACCTTAGGATACAGGTGCTTAGACAGATGTGTGATTTTTCTGAAAAAACACACCATTTATCCTACCGCTGTATGTGATAAGGAGTACCTCTTCAGAGCGTTCATCTTGGCGTTGAAGTGTGGATGTTGAGCATGAGATGGGGTGTCCAGCCTGAGGTTGTCAATGGTGGTGACTCTGTCCCACACACACATCGGACCATCAGTGCCTTTAGTGACTTGAGTAAATCACTCACACAGTCCACCTGGAGGTGAGAGAGAGGAGTGAGAGAGAGGGAGGGAGAGACAGAGGGTGAGAGAGAGAGAGAGGGAGAGAGAGAGAGGGAGGTGAGAGACAGAGGGTGAGAGAGAGAGAGAGAGAGAGGAGAGAGAGGGAGGGAGGGAAAGATAGGTATAGAAAAACGTGATAACTTATTGTGGACTGAGGTGGAGTACACAAGTTGAAGCAAATGGCAAAGTTCTAGTGGGTAATACGATGACATCATCACCTCCTTATCCTTGAAGTCATCATCAGAGAGGTCACCAACGAAGCGGATGGCCAGCAGAATTGGCTTGACAGTTCTGTCTTTGAGGTAGGCGGGGTTGATGTAGTCTCACACTGGACTGAACGGGTAGAAGAGGGCCTTCAGCTCCTGATGGGGTGGGGCAGGGGCGTGGTTTACAATAGCACCGCGTATTTACTAATACCAGTTAAACACATGAATATTGTACTGAGTCTACTACCACCCTTCCTCCTGTAACAACACTTCATAGCCATAAATATGATATGAACATACATACCTATACGCAAGAATGGAGTATTGGTGGAGGGTGATGTGAAAGTGGGAATTCACTAACCTTCAAAGTTACATTTTCTGTCTTGGGAACTGCATCTCTGATGGCTTGTACTCCTCCATGTTGGGCAAACTAGAGGATGTCACACACAGGTCATGTGATTGTCATGTGACTACTAGTGACATGGGTACTAGGTTCTGTATACATTACACTGGAACTTAAGGTTACTTACTGTGTTTAGAATATCTACCAGCCAACCTCTGTAGACTGTGAGAGGAGAGAGAGAGAGAGAGAGAGAGAGAGAGAGAGAGAGAGAGAGAGAGAGAGAGAGAGAGAGAAGAGAGAGAGAGAGAGAGAGAGAGAGAGAGAGAGAGAGAGAGAGAGAGAGAGAGAGAGAGAGAGAGAGAGAGAGAGAGAGAGAGAGAGAGAGAGAGAGAGAGAGAGAGAGAGAGAGAGGAAGAGAGAAGAGAGAGAGAGAGAGAGAGAGAGAGAGAGAGAGAGAGAGGAGAGAGAGAGAGAGAGAGAGAGAGAGAGAGAGAGACACGAAGTACTGCATGGAATATAGTAGCACAGGTAATTGCAACCAGATTACTAGTATAGTACAGCAATTGTGGGTGTAAAATGGTGTAAGTACAGTACTTCTGCATTTGGATGGAGGCATTTGAGCAAACAGTTGTTTTGCAACACCTTCTCCCAGTGAGCAGTATCCGACTCTTGGTGCGCATCTTATTGTGAAAGTTGTTGTCCGCATTCCAAACCTACATGGGTACGAGACACCCACAGTGATAACACACAACACACACACACACACACACACACACACACACACACACACAACACACACACACACACACCACACACACACAACACACACACACACACACACACACACACACACACACACACACACACAGCAGTTGTACACAGATGGATGTCATTACTGTGGCTAGTAGATGCAGAAGGATGAGGGGTATGGGTGGTTGCTTCAGTCGTTCAGCAACCAGCTCCATTAGTAGTTGACTCATGTCCAAAATACCTTCCATGATAGAGGCATCCCACCGGAATACTGCTTCATGGGTCAACAACTAAGGAAGGAGGGAGGGAGGGAGGGAGGGAGGAGGGAGGGAGGGAAGGAGGAAGGGAGGAGGAAGGGAGGAGGAGGGAGGGAGGGAGGGAGGGAGGGAGGGAGGGAGGGAGGAGGAAGGGAGGAGGGAGGGAGGAGGGGAGAGAACACTTCAATACAGAGCAGGTTACACTGTCACACATACGGTAATACAGTATCAAAAAGACTGTCCTTCCTCTCACAATCCTACCTTAGTGAAACAATCCACAATTGTCTTGTCTAAGAATTTCTTACAGTTCTCATCAGCCTCAGCCAAACCAGCACCTGGAAATATGTACACACTGTACTAAATGTCAGCCTCCCTCTCCCTCCCCTCCTCCACACACACCCCTCACACACTAACTCACCCTCTCTGATCATCTTGGTGGTGGCTACCATACAGATTGCGAGGCTCTCTTCACGTTTGTATGGGATGGACCACTGGTCTGTGTGGACGCGGCTCTCCAACTCGTAGAAGTGTGTGAGAGGAAATTCAATTGAACTGGATTGGGCCCCATTTTCGGTGATTGCAGTAGCCTTGGCCTCGAGAACCTCCTGTGCTGGGTCCTCAGGGGGTAGCGGGGAGAGAGATTCTTCCTGGTTGCTGGTGACTATATCCTCGTATCGAGGAGGCGGTCCATCGGGACGTGGAGGATACTCGGACAGTTCTCCCGACTCCTCGTGGCTATCCTGGAACTGGAGGCTCGGTGGGCCTGTCTCCTCCTCAACATCAATGTGCCTATCCTCCTCCAGTGAGTAACTGACTGTGGTAGAATCACGGTCAGACTCACCGCCTGACCCCGGATGAGTCTCAGTATCCCCCATATCCATGTCTCCTTCATAGGAAGAACTGGTCTGTTTGGCCACAATACTGTAGGTACTGATAAGGTTAACATCCTCTGGGCTCTCGGGGATTAGAACCGCCATGGCCTCTTGCATGTTGTTGTTACAATTCTTCAGAGCTTCTCTGATGTGTTGCTCATCAAGACCCATCTCCAGGGCCTTGATTTGTGCCACATTCTCCTCCAGAGGGGCCGACATGGCTGTTATAGACTGGTGCAAACACTTGAGAACCACTGCTCTCTTTCAATCTCATTCACCTGTGCAAGGACACCTCGGTTAGCCTACAGGGGCAGGATACTAAATTCGTATGGACAGAAGCAATATGGCTACCCTTCATTATAGGGGTTCTCAAATATACTCTAAACGCAGTAGAATTCAACTCTATATTTTGCATATTAAAGCCAGTAAGCGGCTAACCTTAGTCAGTAGCTTTGATTCGTATTCCTCGTATTGGGCTTGTTTCTGTGAAAATAGCAATAACGGACTCGCTGTGTTTGCGTCACGTGCGCGAAATTCGGGATTGTAGTGGTTAAAAGCACAGCGGTGTGCGGTGTGGGGCGTGGTCCCATTACGAGCTACGCCCTTCCAATATGTTGCAGCTTCGTGCAGTAGGAGCCACTTCCACAGATGACAGTCATCCCGCCGAGCACAGTCTGGATGGGTAAGTTATAAACAGATCTACATTTACAACTACAGTAGCCTCTCCATTCTCGTCCGCCTGACACAGGAATCCAGCTACGTATTGGCTCACTACAGGACTGTTCCCTCAAGAGTTGGTCATATCCCTCCCCTCCCCTACCAGAATATCAGCAGTGCACGTCAAGTGTTGCAATGGTATTGGTGTGGTGACAACATACTAGCCACATAGCCTAAGTGATCTTTTATCTGCAGTAGGACAAGTGTCCATTCAAAACTCCACCCAAGACAGGCCAGAACACTTCACAGAGCTCGTTAAATCAGGTATTGATCCATACACTAATAATTGATGTTCAGGTTCTTTTTCTCTCAGATTTCAAGTCTCAGGTGGGGCAACTTCAGTCAGAGCAATTCAAAGTAAGTGCAATATACAGACCTATAGCATGCATTCTAATATTTCACACACTTGTGATGTAGCTGGAGAATGCAGTGCTGACTAGACATCTGAAGCTGGTCATTACTAAAGCATATGATCACTTTGTGTCTGTACATACTATCAGTGTCACAGCTGAAAAATAAACTGTGCTGTCTACTGCTACCTCAGTGTGTATTTTTTGGTGTGTGTGTGATGTTTAGTGTCCGATTGTGTCTGTGGATATGGAGAGAGAGTGAGGGTGAGAGTAATGTCAAGGCTCCGTAGGTCTTGCTTGTTCCTGGCCACAGCTACACTCCCTTTCATAACATCTCCTGCAAAGGAACCATTGACCAGACAGTAGAGGATATGAACTAGTAGACCACACCCACCTATGTGGACTGGAATAGGGTCTTGGAAATAAAGCACTGTTTGTTTCCAGTGAGTGGGTGTGTCCTGGGGGCCAGTTTTTAAAACTTCAGTGTGGTGGGGGCCTACAAAACCTGCCTCGAAGTACCCCACAATTGCCTGAGAATTTAGACAGCATAATTATAGACTAATATGTGGGAGCTTGCATACATGGCAGACGGTATCCTGCTGTACTGTGAGCTCAAATGGTTCTTCAAACTCTAGTTCACCTACTGCCACTGTTGATACATCAAACTCCTGAAGAAAAACACAGCCATTTACTTTACAGCTACTTTCAATCACGAGCTGCACTGAGTAGAGCTCTTTGCCTTAAGAGTATAAGTGGTAGAGATGATGGAAGTTGGATCCACACACTGAACACTAGCCTCTCTCAGAATATCACTCTTCACACAGCTCATCTTGAAACCTGAACACACACACACACCACGAAGGTCTCAGGTCAGCCTACACACGAGATTTTGATACTGACCATAAACATTGTCCCAGAAATCAATCCTTGTTTCCCATTCATTCTTGTCACTCATAGCAACTACCTTTATACTACACATGTTAGGGTACACTGCCAAAAACAAGAGGAGGTATAGCCGTTTAAAGAACACAGCTTTACTTCATACCATGGGTAGTGTCCGTCAGCCACTTATCCCTGGCAAATATGACTGTATCAAGCATCGACTCAAACAGTAGGAAATATCCCTGTATCACAGAGGGAGGGAGTACTATACTGCAGGTAAATGGTGAATACACTCACCATCCACTCCGAGAGTACGATATCTACCTGCACATAGGGAGTAGATAATTATTAACAGTCCTAATATTGGTGAACTAAATATATACCTTATCAATGGGAAGTTGTACTTCTTCAACTTTTCCTCTAATTAATGTGATCTTGTCCTCATACCCATTCTCCCTGCATGGAACACAACCAGAAATGTACAGCAGAAGTTTTAATAGGCTATGTTTTATACCTGATAATTTCCATGGCATTGTAGATCATGGTAGACTGGTCTATGCCTATCACTTGCTTAGCTCCAGATTGAGCAGCAAAGAGGGAGAGAATACCAGTGCCACATCCAATGTCCAACACTACCTGCAACATGACAGGCGTAGGCACAACATGAAGAGGATAACAAACTGTCTTACTTTACTTTGTCTTTAAAGAGGGTAGTATTTCTAGAGATAAAATTCTGGTAGGCTCCAGTCCTGACTCTATCACTCAACATCTCGTGGTGGATGGAGAAGTGAGAGTAAGTACTGAAATATCCATCCTCTTCTTCTTCGTTCTCTCCGTCACTATCACTGTCAGGGTGTGTGGTAGCAGTTCTGTTTGGAAGCTCTGATACTTTGTCCTCTATCATCTGCCTCATTGCAAGCCTGAATATCAACACCTGCATGAAGCATACTCCTCCCTAGTTCTGTAAAACAACCTCACTTCATACTCTGGAGGTCATCCAAGGCTTGAACAAGAGCTGCTTTACACTCCTCCGTCTTTCTCTCAGATATACGAAGTCTGTGAAAAGCAGATGATGTAATGCAACAATGGAACATTGCTATTGTGGTCACACTACCTTTCTGTACAGCTCAGTTCACCACCTTCACTGGTAGAGTCTTGAGGCAGAGAGGTTGTGGGATGTGTAGTCTCCCAGTCCACTTGCAGGAGTGGGTCTTGTTCCAGTACTGGATGGTAGTATGAGTCATCGTCCCAGGGGAACGGAGGGAGGGGGAGTGGCACCAAGGATGAGGGGACCGGAGACTGTCGAAAGACAATTTTTTGGGACACTGACTGGGACATAAGGCTTACACCTACCTCCTTCCTGATGTAGTTGATCAACTTGATGCAAGAGTAGAAATCAGAACCTGTGAAGGTCGTCAAATAAGGAAGTGTACATTGCGTCTAATTTCTACCTAGCTCGGTTGCAATCAACAGGAGATCTACTCCGTGTTCTGTCTTGCAGTGGGCTAGTGTGGCTAGTGCAGACGGCTGTTCGGCGCTACAGAAGAGACAGGGACACGGCTCGGCAGTCACATCCTCCTCTTCTACGTCTTCTTCATCGTCTTCTATATCGTTTAGCAACAACTCGCTCATATCTCAGACGGTCAGACCCCACACGTGCAAATTCGACCTTGGGGTCAAATTACGTAATTCAAAATCATACTACGTACGTAGTTATGACATTCCGTCGGTAAACACAGTCAGTGATTTACTTAGGGAGGATGGAGCTTACTTGTAACAGAACTGTTGTCACGTAAGGAAGACTACATACTAGATCTAAGTGTTTGTGTCTGTGTGTGAACATACGGTACAGAAACATGGAAGTCAGATTGACCACTGACTTTTGTATACTATAGATTGGTGACGATGGCCCTCACGGCCTCTCTCGGTGTTCTGATGATGTTCCTCGGCTGTGCCATACACTTCCCAGGACAAAGGTATTTAAAACTCTCAGGCAGCAGTGATTATAAAGGCTCTGTTTCTGTACACCTAGCCCAGCTAAAGATGTTAACTGGTGGGGAATATTTGTTGGTAAGTCGTGACTTGAAAGCCTGGCTTCGTTCTTATCTGTTACCTCCTATCTATAGTGCTATTCTATCTGCTGTCCCCCATACCTATGGCCTTATCAAGGAAGTGTGCCAGTGATGACCACATATCACCAGAGAGCATGTATGTAATATAGTGATATGTGAGTGCACCACACATCATCCCATATCCTCTCCCCTTCATTCATGTGCACACACACACACACACACACACACACACATACACACACACACACACACACACACACACACACACACACACACACACACACACACACACACACACACACACACACACACACACTCCTACAGTGCACTACTGAAAGAAGTTTGTTACTTTGTCACAGCATGTATAGTAGTTGGTGGATTTGGTAAGTAGGTATATTACAACTCTTAGTGTTCTTATACACTCACTTTTTCTTCACAGGTCTACCAGTTGTGTTAGCAAGAAGAGCAGTTGTAAGTGACTAGATGTAGAAGTATCACCAATGGTAGTATGGCTGTCTTCCCACAGATACAGGTTGGGGCAGCCGGGTTGATTGGAGCTGCAAATGTCTTTGTGTTTGGGACTGTCTACGCTTTTTTTGCGTTCTTTGCCAAAGAAGATGATATGGAATGGACTGGATTTTAGTGTGGATGTGTTTCTGTTTTGTTTGTACGTGAAATGTAACTTTACGCATGCGCATAATTGTAAGAAAGGGGGCGTGCAGACCGTGTTTTGAAATGAAGATGGAGAGACGAATGAGATTACTACTGCTCTTATTCTGTGCTGCCGTACTAAGAACATGCAAAAGTGAATCCTTAATATTCTCTTATAGCATACAATGTATCATTTTCTGTATGCATAGTGTAACCTGTTAGGCGTCGTGGCACGCCCTCTTTCGATGACGCAGTATTAGTAACACTGGTCTTCCGTTCTACAGGTAGTAATGAGACCCACTCGTGCGTAGCGGCTGGTTTTACCGAGTGTTGCGAGATCCAAGAGTCGCAGTCCTGTCAGCTAGACTCTGGCTGCCGCTGTGACCGGTCATGCTACATCTCTGACAACTGCTGCTCCGACATTGAGACCATCTGCTCCGCCGGTGAGCAAACTCAGTGCTTATATACATGTTGGAGAACCTAAGTTGTGTATGTTATATAGATAAAGAGCAGGGTAGTAATGTGTATAAACAAAGGTGATAATTATTATCTGTGTGTGGGGAGCTAAAATGGTGAATATTCTCAGTTTTGGGGAATCAATAATTCATTGCACTGTGCAAGTGTCATTTCATGATAAACATCTCACCACTATACGTTTACAGATTTGTGCACTCCAAACCCGTGCCAGAATAATGGCGTGTGTGTGACCACCTCAATGTCAGACTACACCTGCCAGTGTATGTATGGTTTTGCTGGAGAGCTCTGTGAGACTGACATTGATTTCTGCAACAGTTCCCCGTGCTTAAACAATGGCAACTGCACTGATGGTATCTTTACATTCACTTGCCACTGCCGTCCTGGTTTCTCTGGTAGACAATGCCAAGATAACATAGATGAGTGTGAGAATAGCCCTTGTCAGTTTGGCACTTGTATTGATGGTGAGGGAGAATATGTATGTGTGTGTGCTGGTGGGTACACAGGAGTTAACTGTGGCTTAAATATTGATGATTGTGACCCTAATCCTTGTGTGAATGGGGAGTGCATCGATGGAGTGGACGAGCATACCTGTAACTGTGACCCTTCGTTTGCTGGGGCTGATTGCTCTATAATGACAGAGTGTTCAGTTGATGAAAACACATGCCAAAATAATGGCTTGTGTAATGTAACCTTAGAAGGTGGAAATCGTGAAACATTTTGCATCTGTCTAGCGGGCTATGCAGGTGATAACTGTGAAACTGATATAAATGAATGTGCTGGAAATCCCTGCTTGAATGGTGGGACATGCATAGATCTTGTAGGAGGGTACTCGTGCACCTGTCCTGTGGATTTCACTGGGCAAAACTGCTCAGTTAAAATTGATCTCTGTGATCCTACCACTCTGCCGTGTCAGAATGGCGCTGTTTGTAGAGAGGGAGAATGCTTCTGTAGAAATGGATTTACTGGCATACTTTGTCAGATCGACATCAACGACTGTTTGAAGGCTGTCTGCTACAACAATGCTACCTGCATTGATGATGTCGCTGGCTTTACCTGTCTCTGTTCTGAGGGTTTTACTGGCGAATATTGCAACATCTCCATATTCAATTTGTGCAGTACATCTCCATGTCTTAATGGTGGAACTTGTGAAATAACCAGCGACACTGAGTATTCTTGCACTTGTTCAATGGGATTTACTGGTACCAACTGTAGTGAGGTGATTGATCTTTGTCTCTCTGCCCCATGTGATGCCAATAACACAGAATCCTGCACGAGTACAGGGGAACAGTTTGAATGTGTATGTCTACCTGGATTTACAGGGTTAACATGTGAAACTCAAATAGATGAATGTGCAGAATTTGAGCCCTGCGTGAATGGTCAATGTATCAATATGGTTAATAACTACACTTGTATCTGTGATGACGGTTACCAGGGAAGACATTGTGAGGATGAGATACAGGAGTGCCTCTCCAATCCTTGTCTGAACAATGCCACATGTGTAGACCTTGAGGCTGACTACCTCTGCCTGTGTCCTATGGGATACACTGGAAGATCCTGTGACACAGATATCAATGAATGTGACTCGATACCCTGTGCTAATGATGGTGTGTGTATGGATATGGTGAATGGATTTCAATGCATGTGTCCCAATGGGTTTACTGGAGATACATGTCAATTAAATATAGACGATTGCTCCCCTAATCCCTGTCGCTTCAACTCTACATGTATTGACGAAGTAGCCAACTATACCTGTGACTGTGTACCTGGCTATGAAGGTCGAAATTGTACCATAGACATTGACCTCTGTGACCCCCTTCCTTGTATGAATGGTGGATCATGTACCCAGAACCTATCACAGGGCATGGTGGTCTGCTCCTGCCCAGATGGGTTTCAGGGAAACTTCTGTCAGTCAGATATAAATGAGTGTAACACAACATCTTCCCCGTGTATGAATGGAGGTACCTGCAACAATACATATGGAGGATTTTACTGCGATTGCCCTAGTGGATTCACTGGAGAGATTTGTGATGTTAACATGTTCGATGACTGTGAGCCAGGGGTCTGTATGAACAATGCTACCTGTGTCGACACTGGAGATGAATTTGAATGTATATGCCCGCTTGGGTTTGAAGGAGAGATATGTGATCATGAAACATTGGAGTGCAGCAGTGATCCTTGTCAGAATGATGGCATATGTCATGATGAATTCCTCAACTTCACGTGCACTTGTACAGCTGACTACACTGGCAGAGTGTGTGATATTAATCTGAATCCTTGTTCGTCCCTTCCGTGTATGAATGGTGCAGAGTGTACTAATGGAGAACCAGGTTCAGAGCAGTTTTCATGTCAATGTTCTCCTGGCTATACTGGCCCACTGTGTGATGAAGATATAGATGAATGTGACTCCAACCCTTGTCCTATGGGCTCGACCTGTATCAACATGATAAATAACTTCACTTGTGAATGTGCCAGTGGCTTTGGTGGACGATTCTGTGATATCGATTTGATAGATGACTGTGACTTGCCATACTGCCTCAATGGAGGTACATGTGAAGATATAGGGGATGACTACATCTGCATGTGTGATTCAGGGTTTACTGGCCCGAATTGTGAGTTTGGAACCAACGAGTGTCTGGACAACCCTTGCTTCAACGATGGGATATGTAGGGATCTCCATGGTAGTTACGAGTGTATCTGTCCACCTGGATTTACTGGGCCTGCTTGTGAGATGGATATGGATGAGTGTGATGGAGTTAACTGCAATAATGGAACTTGCAGGGACTTGGTGAATGGATTTAGCTGTGATTGTACAGCTGGTTATGTGGGCGACAGATGTGAGACTGAGATAGATGAATGTACCGGAGTAGTCTGCCTGTTTGGAGGGACATGCAGAGACCTAGTAAACAACTATACTTGTGAATGCGCTATTGGATTTCAGGGACGACACTGTGAAGAAAACATTGATGATTGTGCTGGGACCAACTGTGGCAATGGTACCTGTCTAGACTTAGTGGATGGCTACTACTGTCAATGCCTGATGGGGTACACAGGCTCTGCATGTGATGCCATGATCAATGAGTGTGACCAGCAGCCCTGTATGAATAACGCATCATGTGTAGATGCACTAAATAACTTCACTTGTTTGTGCTTGGAAGGATTTGAGGGCAGATATTGTGAGGTGAACATAGATGAGTGTGACTACAGCACTTGCCTCAATGGTGGTTCATGTATTGATGGTATCAATAGCTATACCTGTGAGTGTGTGTTTGGTTATGGAGATGAAGATTGTGGGATGTTACTGGACTTCTGTGCTCCTGATTCATGCACCAATGGAGGTACTTGCATGACAACTGCTCCTGGTACCCAAGAATGCTTCTGTACACCACTGTACACTGGCTCAAGATGCCAAGACTACATTGACCTCTGTCAGGAGACAAATCTCTGTTTAAATGGCGGTGAATGTATCTCAGTGGAACGAGATGGGACCCCTGCATTTGAGTGTAATTGTGTGGGTCCTTATAGGGGGAACCTGTGTCAAATTTTCGACCCCTGTGTGGACTCTCCATGCTCTAATAATGGAACTTGTGTTGCTGATCCTACCACTGTGTTGCGCTACCAATGCTCCTGCATCTCTCCCTTCCTCGGATATCAGTGCATGTACTTGGACCTCTGCCTGCTAAACCAGCCTTGTCTCAATGGAGGTACATGCAGTAACAACCTACCCTCACTGACGGATGTTCTCACCAGTGAGGACGGTAGTCTACCGGATCAGAGCAGCACTTGTCTGTGCAGTCCAGAGTTCACAGGAGGACAGTGTGAGACAGAGATCACTCCATGCTACTACCTGCCTTGTGAAAATGGAGGAACCTGCATACAGGACTCAACCTCTGACCTTGGCTACATCTGCCAGTGTTCCCTTGCATGGCACGGTATCAACTGTAGTGAAGGTGAGATGAAAACACATCTTGCATGTTATGTGATTTTTACTTCAATCATTTTTCTTTACACAGAGTTAAATATTGTGACTCCATCTTTTACTGGAGCCTCCTACCTCTCTCACGCTCTCCCCACGCCTCCCAGTGCCGAGTTCAACTATTCCCTGGCTCTGCTCACTACTGAACTGTCTGGCCTACTGCTTTATATTGGCCTGTCTCGTTCCTACATAGCCCTTGGTCTGGAATCTGGACAGGTACTGTTGTATCTTGGAACAGAATCTGATTCTCTGGAACTGAGGTCGCAAGTGAACATTAGTGATAATGACTGGCACATTGTATTGCTACATGTAAATACAATGGAGGCACTACTACAGGTGGACAGTGAGGTAGAGAGGGTCAATTTCTCCACACTACTGGACATTGATACAGTGGTGTATGTTGGTGGGGTACCAGACTTTACTCTATTACCTAGTCACGTATCACAGACTGCTGGGCTGGTTGGCTGTGTACACGATCGAATGTATAATGGAGAGTCAGTTGAGCTATCTGCTGTGGACCATGAGGGGCGTGATATTGGACAGTGCTTGGAGCCTCTGTGCTCTTACATTGACTGTCAGAACGGAGCTGATTGCAGTGAGCTAACAGTAGTTCCAGGGTTTGAGTGTGAGTGCCTCCCTCTCTACTCGGGGGTCTATTGTGAAATTCCCCTACAAGTCTGTGACCCAAATCCCTGCCAATTTGGCGGACTGTGCAGAGAAGTAGAGTCCACTTTCAGCTGCCAGTGCCCCCTCGGACGAGGAGGAAGGACCTGTGACGAGGGTAAGTAGTAAGAAACCATACCCACTCACAAGCATTGATATCATACTTGTTTCCCCCCAGGTCTCTCCATCAGTGTTCCTTCATTCTCAGGGGACTCCTTCGTTACTTACCCTTCCCTCTCAACAGCACTTCTCACTCTCACTATCACCATCACCTTCACACCTACTGCCAGTACTGGTGTCCTCTTCTTTGTCAGCACTTCAGAAATGGAATTTTATGATTACTTTTCGCTAGCTCTGGTTGATGGTAAAATAGAATTTCGATACAATCTTGGTACAGGAGACCATTTGGTCAGAAGTGAGACTCCAGTTGAGTTGTACACGTGGCATGTTGTTACTGCCACACTGTCTTCTGGTAGAGGTGAACTAACTGTAGATAATGAGCCGTTGATAGAAGGGGACCAGTCAATTTTCACCATCCTCAACACTCAGAGCAATGTATGGCTGGGTGGCTATGGGAACTTTGTGGATCTGACTCCAATTGTTGGAACTGCTGACGGTTACAGAGGATGCATATTATCACTGACAATTAATGATGTTGATATTGATCTCATTATCAATGCTGATAATGGGTATGATGTGACACAGTGTAACACGAGCTCCTGTACAAATCAACCTTGTCTCAATGGAGGCACTTGTATTGAGGAGGGCCCATCGTTTGTGTGTGTATGTCCATCTGGAGTCACAGGAACCCTGTGTAGTAGCATGACAGGACCATGTCATACTGACCCAGACCTCTGTGCAGAAGGAGCTACATGTGTCAATAGTGAGGATGGAGTCTCATTCACCTGCCTCTGTCCTGTTGGAAGAGATGGCGAACGCTGCGATGAAGGTAAGTTCTCATCTATCAATTCTAATATTATTTCCACCCTCTCTATTTTTCCAACAGATGTTCAAATCCTGATTCCAGAATTCGACTCCACCTCATTTCTATACTACAACCCAGACATGTTTGGCACTCCACTCTCTACTGTGGCCCTCACCTTTAACCCTGCAACTGCAAGTGGACTGCTCTTTTATTATGGAGACAATACAAAAAGTAGAGATTTTGTATCAATTTCAATGATTGACCAGCGAGTCGAATACCGCTATGACTTGGGTTCGGGCCCTGCTATCCTCATCAGTGATTCAGTTGATCTGAATGAATGGCATCATGCTTTAGTTTCTCTCAGTGGTCCTAATGGATTCCTGACAGTGGACGGAGGACCTGAAATAGCCAATGAATTTGAAGGATCACTCTCCGTACTTGATGCAGCTGGGGATGTATTTTTGGGTGGAGTTTCTAATTATAGCACTGTATCTCCACATGTTGGTAGTGAGGTTGGTTTCAGTGGCTGTATCAGTAATATGGAGGTAGGATTATATTATAACAATTATAGATAGTGGAAGTAAATATTTCTCGCCTTTTGGCTTCAGATCAATGGTTTGCCAGTGGACCTATTAGGAGCAGCAATTGGTGGGCGTGGCATAGCTGAATGTTCCAATAACACTTGTGCTGGCATTACATGTAACAATGGAGGGACTTGTCATGTGACTGGCAGTTTGGGCCCCAGATGTGTCTGCACACTTGGCTTTGCTGGACCAACTTGTGACACAGGTATCTCGTGTCTCTTTACCAAATATTGTAGTGACACTGAAGTGTTTTTCTTTATCCCCCACAGTTATTGACATCCAAGTACCATATTTCAATGGACAATCTTACATAGCTTATGACTCTCTAACTGGTGTGTTTGCAACAACTACCATAAACATAGAAATCCGGCCATCTTCCCCGGATGGACTAATACTGTTTAACCAGCAGACAGATAGGGCAGACTATATTGCTGTGATACTTCGAGATGGGAGGATTGAGTTTCTGTACAACCTAGGTAGTGGTACTGCTATTATATCCAGCAGAGGACCACTAGAGATGAATGTATGGCATACTATTGAGGTGTATCGCAATGGGGCAAGTGGGAAGCTCATTGTCGATGGTACACTACCAGTCAACGGTTCATCTCCAGGGGAGTTCAATATGCTCCAGCTGGGAGATCCTCTCTACATCGGTGGCATTAGGGGCCAGCTTCCAACCCATATCAGAGGGACTCCAGGATATCAGGGCTGCATCAGAAATGTCTCTTCAAATGGAGTCCCTCTTGAGCTCATCTCTGCTGCCAATTATGCAACTGGAATAGAGGAGTGTCCCCTGCTCCCGTGTACCACCAGCCCATGCCTCAACAATGGTCAGTGTTTTGTACTGTCAGGCAATGGATCATCAGGTCAGCAATGTCTCTGCTCACTACCCTTCACTGGAGACACATGCTCTGAGAGTTAGTGATTTTGACTAGCAAGTTCCACTACACTCTCACCATATCAACTGTGATTTCTTTCAGGGGTTGAAAGTTTCTCTCAGGCATCATTCAATGGACAGAGTTTCTTACAATTCTCAGCCAGTGATGTGCGGATTCATACGTAAGTCCAATTTCACTTATTCTTAAACTTCTATATACGAAAATCTGCCTTTTCATTGCAGGCAACGTATTAGTACATTGATCAAGATAGTGTTCACTCCAACTTCCCTCACTGGTCTGCTGTTTTACATGGGACCTGTAAGACTATTACCACTTATCGTATGCTGTAACTATTTGCACTCTCTACTCCTCAGGTTGCAGGAAGTGGAGTACATGATTACCTCTATATTGCACTCTCTGGAGGGCTTGTAGAACTTACGTAAGTATTGCACGGCTACATATTTTTAGGCTACTCAATTTTTTCTCACGCTTCAGATTTAATCTGGGCTCTGGTGAAATTACCATAGCCACAACACAGCCTTTACTGGTTGGAGAGAATTACACAGTGACTGTACAGAGGTATGTGGTTGTATGCTGGTACATTCCAGGTATGGAAGATGTATGATTTTCCTAAAATAGAAATAGCAGGAGTGGTGTGCTATCAGTCAGCAATGGAGATAGTTCTTCAGCAGAGTCACCCTCTGGTGCCTTCTACTTTGATTCAGGCAACACTTTTGCTGCTTATCTTGGTAAGGTCTTCTTGGTGGGTATACAATGATGTCAACTAACACATCTCTCTATCATACTCCACACTGATGACTGAAGGTGGTGCACCGGGAGTTACATCACTGACTAATGGAAGATATTCCTCTGGCCTCAGTGGATGCATCACTGCAGTCAGTATAGGGCAAGTGGGAAATGCAGGACACTTGCCCTTCGGTAATGCCACAAATGGCTCTTCAGTGGAAACTTGTAGCTAGTCATTTTATCTGCTATAGCTCTCCTAGTATAGACATTTACACAATATTCCACTTCTTCACACCACCTCTCTATTTGGCACTTTAGATATATATTTTTTTGATTTTATAATTGTGGGACCAGAATAAGCAAATCCCGCTGTCCGTCTCAGTGGAGACTTAGTCACTACTGTCTGACTTCATGCGAATTCAGTTTACGTGACGTGTAAAACTACAGCGGTTTAGGCACATGCACAAGAGTAGCTGGCGACTCTAGTGATATGGACGTCTCCACTGCTAGTAGTGCCGGAGTGCGCCCAACCCCAGGTAGTAGTAGCAGTAGAGGATCCAACGTGACAGCTAGCAGTGCCCAAGGGGGGAGCCGCGGAGAGAGCGACGTGGATAAGGCGGCATTTAAAGGTGCAGCTGTCGCTGAAGATGAACTAACTGAAGAAGATATCAGTGTGAAGAGAGAGGGTACTCAGATGGGGATCTGGAATGACGAGGAAGAAGATCCATACGTAAGTGGCTGCCAGGGATTCGTGGGCGTTGGAACTCAATGGGAGGGGCTGGATGGTGCCGTGTGTGTGTGTGTGTGTGTGTGTGTGTGTGTGTGTGTGTGTGTGTGTGTGTGTGTGTGTGTGTGTGTGTGTAGGTGGTGATAAGTGCTGTGTGGGGCGGAGGGATGCTAGGAGTAGCCTACTACGTGGTGGAAACAGGCCACCTCCATATAATGCCTGATGCAGCTGAGAGAGAAGACTTTGGACTCCTGCGTCGCAGTAAGTCTACTTACAGCTGTTAACCACTAACTCACAATACTTACATACACAACTAACTGTGTATATGAACATACATTGTGCCCATAGTTTTGCTACAGGTTCAGCCTCGTGTAATTCTTGTGAGTGCCAGAGTGGACGACAGGATGCAAGGAGTTCTCACTGAGTACAGTAAGTCATTATTAGTACCCTTTTTTGAAAGTTGGTAAGGAATATGACATCATTCTTCAGTTCATTCTCCTGTCTGTGGAGGCAGTGAGAAAGAGGCAGGTGCAAAAGTAGAGCTTTTGCCAAGTGGAGATTTTCGTAAGCCATTGCATGTGGTAGTTACATGGAGCATTTGTAGGACTTGTAGATTAATTGAGAGTGATTGTAGGGGTGGAGACATGTCGGCGCCGTCTGCTGTCAGTGGCTAGTTTACCTGGAGTCAACCCTGAGGGCACTCTGGAGGAGAAGCTAGTTCAGGTCTCTTCTCTGCTACCTCTGGAGGCAGTCAATTTGGTAACAGACACGAATCCACTCTTCTAGGTCTCATTCTTCCTCCCTCCCTCTCTCCCTCCTTCCTTTTCCCCTCCCTCCCTCCCTCCCTCCCTCTCTCCCTCTCTCCCTCCCTCCCTTCCTCCCTCCCTCTCTCCCTCCCTCCCTTCCTTCCTCCCTCTCTCCCTCCCTCCCTCCGATCCCTCCCTCCCTCCCTCCCTCCCACTCTCAGGTTCGAAGTGTAGGTGCTCTATTGAAGTATGTGGAGAAGAAGCGACTGGGAGTGGAGCTAGAAGAGGAAGGCACTCGCATCCCCGTTCTGGCTGTGAAGCACTTCTCTCTGTGAGGCAGTCACAAGTACGGAATCATATTCAGTTTCAATATTCCCTCTGGTGTGTTCTCCAGTGACAACCTACTAGTGATGGATGAGAGTGCCTATAGGTGTGTTGTGATTGTATAATGAGAGTGATAATGTTGTGTGTGTGTGTGTGTGTGTGTGTGTGTGTGTGTGTGTGTGTGTGTGTGTGTGTGTGTGTGTGTGTGTGTGTGTGTGTGTGTGTGTGTGTGTGTGTGTGTGTGTGTGTGTGTGTGTGTGTGTGTGTGTGTGTGTGTGTGTGTGTGTGTGTGTGTTTAGTGCTCTACAGATCTTCCAGAAGGAGTACCATCCTTCTGTCTATAAGTCCGGCAAGGCAGGTACAAAGGAGGGTCTCTCTCTCTTCGGTCAGTTGTCTGCGGATAGTAAATGGAAAAGTTGCAAATTTTGTCTTTCATTTCTAGGTATTGTGAACAGGACTCGTTCTTCACTGGGAACCAAACTGCTCAAGTTAGTGTTTACCTAGAGTTCTCATTCCATACGTCCATACTCATTCCAAAAAACTCCATATATCCATACACCTGTTCTCTCAGACTATGGTTCCTGCGTCCACTGTCAGACATTGCCATCCTCCACCAGCGCCAAGAGGCTGTGGCATACCTTGTGTCCCCTTCCAATGAAGAGACTCTGGCAACCCTCCATGACTGCAGCAAGCACATCAAGAACATACCAGTGAGCCAGCCATGGGCCCTATGGCCTTAGTCTATGTCACTACTGATAGTTGAGACTGACTGTTGTCCACTGGCAGAGGATTCTCTCTAGAATGAATGCTGCACAAGCTTCTATGGCAGATTGGCAGTCAATGTACAAGGTGATAGTGTGTGTGTGTGTGTGTGTGTGTGTGTGTGTGTGTGTGTGTGTGTGTGTGTGTGTGTGTGTGTGTGTGTGTGTGTGTGTGTGTGTGTGTGTGTGTGTGTGTGTGTGTGTGTGTGTGTGTGTGTGTGTGTGTGTGTGTGTGTGTGTGTGTGTGTGTGTGTGTGTGTGTGTGAGTGTGTGTGTGTATGTGTGTGTGTCTCCTCCATTTACCTTCTCCTCTACAGTGTGCCTACAACGGTATTTACATTGGAGACATATGTAAGTCACAGCCCAAGACTATCCACATCTTTAAGAAGGTCAGTACCACATCCAGTCCAATGGCACCCCCACACTCTCCTGGTCTGTACACAGATAGCGGAAGAGTTTTCTGATGATCTCCATCGCATCGCTAGCCTCATCACCAAGATTGTAAGTTCAAGTGTACCACAGAACAGCCACCTCACTCAGCACTGTCCCATGTCAGGTTGACTTTGAAGAATCTTCGATACAACAGAGGTTCTGTGTCAAACATCACGTGGACCAGGAACTTGACAAATGTAAGGTCATACAAGGCCACATAGACTACCATGTGTGAGGGGCCAAATGGCATGTGTGTGTGAATATTCTTCTACCAAGTACATATATGGCTGTGTATCCATATGCAGTCATATTAGTGCAGTAGTAGTAATGTGTATAGTGGTATATTAGGCTGGGAAGAAGGGCTTACTTCTGATTAGTCTTGCTCCCTAGTCTCGTTCCCTGGGAGCGAGGCTACTTCTGATTTCATTGTATTCCGATAGTGAAGGAGCTGTACAATGGGCTCCCTGATCTGCTGACTCAAGTGGCTCACGAAGAACTGGAGAAGTTGCCGGGGGTTACGGAATGTAACATCACCTACTTACCTCAGGTGACACTATCTGGGGACTGGGAGCGGCTCTGTACTGGATAATGTGTCCAATTTACCAATTTTACCAATTTGCTCTGTGTGCTTGTATAGCTGGGTTATCTGCTAGTGATACCAAAGACAGAGGTCGAAGGTGGAGACCAGTGGCTGGCAGAAATGGGACTCAATCTTGTGGTACATCGGCCGCTATCACCCTCCCTCCCACTACGAGTAATGATGTAATTCTTGTTTCAGTTTGAGACGGGCAGCCTGGCTCACTTCAAGTCTGACAGAATGAGAGGTACTGTAACCCCTGTGTATGTAGGTCATGATGTCATTCCCACCATCCTCAGAACTGGACAGTACTCTTGGAGACACCCAATGTGATATACAAGGCAACCAGGATGACTCTCTCTCCTTCCCCTTCCTTTTCCTTCCTTGTTCCACCTTCCTTCCTTCCCTCTCTCCCTCCCTCACCTTCCTTCCCTCCCTCCCTCACTTACTTCCCTTCCTTCTCTTCCTTTCCTTGTTCCATCCACCTTCCTTCCCTCCCTCCCTCCCTCACCTTCCTTCCCTCCCTCCCTCACTTACTTCCCTTCCTTCTCTTCCTTTCCTTGTTTCATCCACCTTCCTTCCCTCCCTCCCTCCCTTCCTACCTCTCTTCCTCCCTCCCTTCCTCTGCAGACCATGAGACAGCTATTATGCACAGGTTACAGGAGGTGATACTGGAGCACTCCACTGCCCTCCTCACTGTAGTAGAGCTTGTTGCAGAGCTTGACTGGTAGGTGTAAACTCATGAATTATTCATAACAATGCCTCACTATTCCTTGATCTAGTCTCATATGCCTGGCACAGTTTGCAAAGGAACACAATTGTGTCAGACCTGAATTGACGGAGGAGAATGTCATCCTTATCAAAGGAGGACGGTTGGTACAATTCCGGACTCTTCTTACTGATGCCTCCCGATTGTCCCCTCCATAGGCACCCTCTGCAGGAGATGGTAGTGAGTACATTTGTCCCAAATGATACGATGTTGGATCTGAAACATGGCAGAATGAAGCTGCTGACTGGGCCCAATGCCAGTGGGAAGAGTGTCTACCTCAAACAGGTGGACAGAAAGCAGCCCCTATGCCTCTCTTTGTCACTTAAATCTCTCTCTCTCTCTCTCTCTCTCACACACACACACACACACACACACACACACACACACACATACACACACACACACAGGTTGGTTTGATAGTGTTCTTAGCTCACATAGGTAGTTTTGTACCAGCTGAAGCGGCCAAGATTGGAATGGTGGACCATATTTTTACCAGGTTAGTCTGTACAGAGGTCTGCTGTACAACAATCATTATTATGTTGGTCCTATCCGTGCACTGTGTGTCTGTATTCTATTCTGTCGCAGGATTCAGACACGGGAGTCGGTTTCTGTGGGTCTGTCAGCATTCATGATAGACCTGAACCAGGTGGCAGCTGCTCTCAATGGGGCCACACAGAGATCGCTGGTCATACTGGATGAGTTTGGCAAAGGAACAGGCACAGTACGTGTGTGTGTGTGTGTGTGTGTGTGTGTGTGTGTGTGTGTGTGTGTGTGTGTGTGTGTGTGTGTGTGTGTGTGTGTGTGTGTGTCATTGATAATTTGGGCATTAGGGAATTACCGTCTCCATTTCCATGTCTTTTTATCTTGGGGTTTGTGGTTTCAATGTTGCGTAGTAGTATCTATAAGGGACAAGGTACCCTAATTGGTATACATGTATCACACTCCATCATTGCGAGCCACCACACACACACACACACACACACACACACACACACACACACACACACACACACACACACACACACACACACACACAGGTAGACGGTATATCTCTACTCGTTGCCAGTCTCCAGTACTGGTTGGAGCAGAATGAAGAGTGTCCCAACATTCTAGTCTCCACCCATTTCCATAGTGTCATTCAACAGAAACTGTTGCCCAAAACACCTCTCCTGGAGTACCTGGTCAGAGACAAACTGACCCCCTCCTCCCTCCTTGCCCCAACCTGCTCTCCCCTCAGACCATGGAGACTCTTCAGGATGGAGATGAACTGGTGTTCCTCTACCAGCTCATTCCTGGTCACTCCGACACTAGTTTTGCCTGTCACATTGCCTCCCTGGCTGGCCTACCTAAGGAAGTAGTCCAGAGAGGAGCACAGGTACGATCCTCTCACCTCCCTCACAGGTCTCTCTCTGTCAGCTGGGCTCTTAGCTCAGTTGGCAGAGACTAATCCAAGGAAAGGAGCACACCTTCTAAGCTCTCTCATGTGTTGTTCACCTACCACTCTATGATGTGTGATACAAGGACATGTGGGCCTTTATTTTGCTAGGGAAATGCTATCATAGTGTGTGTGTGTGTGTGTGTGTGTGTGTGTGTGTGTGTGTGTGTGTGTGTGTGTGTGTGTGTGTGTGTGTGTGTGTGTGTGTGTGTGTGTGTGTGTGTGTGTGTGTGCCTGTGTGTGTGTGTTGTGTGTGTGTGTGTGTGTGTGTTGTGTGTGTGTGTGTGCCTCTTAGGTGTCAGATTTGATCAGGAGAAATGAACCAATACCGAGACTGAACACACCCAGCATGGAGCTCCAGATGGAGACGTAAGTGACCAACACTTCTCACATTCTCCCATCAATATTTAGGACCACGATGTGGTGTTACACAGGTGTGAGAAGATTGTGGCCCGATTCCTGGAACTGGACTTGGAGAATGACGACCTGGAATCATTTCTCAAAGATTTCGTGCTACCAACTGGCACAGGCATTCTCTAACGTTACGACATCACCATTAATCATCACTAAAACATGTTGTTAAAATGACCACACACTGGTGATATTAAACACAGTTTAAAATACATGATGTAGAAAAACATGTAAACATGCTCTGTTGTGGAGGGGCTTAATTAGAACGATATACGAACAGAAATGATTAGCTCATGTGCAGCAACACTTCCTGTCTCTGTGATCAGTCTTCTGAGTGGTTTCTCGTACAGTTTTTTCAACCTAGAGTCCAGCATTCTGTAAGGAACTGTACCTAGGCCAGCAAATCTCATATCAACAATCAAGTTATCGATGGATGCTGTCCGTCCTTCTTTCTCCGGGACTTCATCATCGACCAGTCGGACATAAGGTTTTAAGGCTATTTTTGGAATTGCTGCTTCCATGGGTACGAAAACATGAGTTTCGTTACAGAGAAGTTCCTGTGGCTTAAAATGTCTTTTGTAACAGACCTTTGGGTTGGGGTTATAGTAGCCAAGTATATAGTACTGCAGACTAGGACAGGTCTTGGCCAGCTGCCGGACCAAGTCCAGCTCCACCAGAATGGTATACACGCCTGGGGTCATGAACCGAATGTCGGGATCGTATATGAAATAGATAGAGACAAAGTACTTTGGGAGGATGTCGACGATGCTAATCATGATCAGCTCGTCGTCGAGGTAGTAGTGAACGTGATAGCTGCCTTGAAGGGTGTTGGGTGAGTTACGAATAGGACTCCTCATGAAGCCCCACTCAAAATCACTTGCCGATTTGAAGCGTGTTTTTCCAGGGTGTACAGCATTTTGAAATTTGTTGTAAAGATCATAGGCTTGGTCAAGGGTGCGTGTGAGTTCTGGATGTCGAGGGTTGCATGCTAGAAGCTTCACCTGAAGTTTGTGTTTGAAACCAGCTTCTTCTCCACATTCTGCTTCTCTGTGATCTACCAGCAGCTCGTGGAGAGAGGGAGGAGCTGGTTGAGGCTTTGGTAACTTTTTATAAGACGTAGAACCATTGTTGGCTCTCTTGGTTTCTAATTTTTTCTGTCTTCTCTCTTCTCGTACCTGCTTGGCCTTCCGACACGGTGGCTTGTTAGGATCTGCTCCTAGACCAGGTGTAGCTATCCTTCTCCTCCTCTGTCCTTGTGACTGTGATACATCACCAGCTTCCTCTACTGCTGTCTCCCTCGACAAAGATTCTGTCCTTGTTGTCACACCGTGAGAATCAACATAACCATTTCTAACTCCTTCCTCTACTTGTTTTATCCCTGCACTGGAGACTGCAGTCTGTATCAGTGTAGATTCAGCCTCCGTGTGGAGAGGGCGCTGCTCCTGTTTTGTAGAAGTTTCAGACCCACTGCTACGAGTGTCCCATCTACTATCACCATTGCGCAAAAAACTGGCCCATCTGCGGATGACTTGACGGTGCTGCTTCTTGACAACAAACTTTGCAACTGGTAGCCTCATTTGGTAGCCGGGGCAACACACCACAGGGAAGCAAGGCTTGAAAATCACTTCTCCAGTTCTCCACCAGCCGTTCTCCATGAGTGTGTCTAGAAGGCTCATTGGCATGTTGGGACAGAGGAAATAGTCGTAGCGGTCGCCAGTAGGGTTGTCGCAATACGAACAGGTCGCCCACTGATCCGATGGTACGTATTGAATTCGAGCTAGGCGAAGGGGACGCGTTGACAGCTCAGAGAGACGATCAGCCATCCTCTGCAGAATGGTATTGGGATCAAAGGCTTCATCTCGGGGGAAGCTTACAATAGCTGGTGTGTTGTGCTGTGTAGGTCTTGGCCTTTCAACGTCAACGGAGACGTAAACGGGAACGCCATCCACCTCTTCCACTGAAACGCGAACATCATTACCTCTGGGTGTATTGGTGCCTGTTCCCACATGGCCTTTAGCTTCGTGTACCAACAGTTTGTCGGTGCTCGACTGACTCGACTGGCTGACAGAGCTCCTTCTACCACAGCAGTTTCCCATGGTCGGGTGTTGACCCTCTGGCTCTGGTTGACCCTAGTCATTAGCATCACGTGAGCGCTATGACTCATAGTAGGCGTGGTCTTCGTATGCTGCTTTTTGGGTGTGCATCAAGAGTATATTCGTCGCTAGCCTCAAGAGCGATGGCAGCCGTTAAACCTCTTGTGATATTTGTGCTGGGCGGCCCGGGAGCTGGAAAAGGCACGCAGTGTGCCAATATCGTTCAAGTAAGTATCAGCTACACGTGGTATATTGGCTCAGCTATTGAACCGCGCAGGAATTTGGTTTCGTTCATCTCTCTGCCGGAGACCTACTGAGACAAGAACGTGACAGTGGCTCCAAGGATGGCGATCTGATTGAAAACTGTATGAAAAACGGTCTGATTGTTCCCGTCGAGATCACCATCGCCCTGCTCAGAAAGGCAATGGAGAGAAGCAGTACAAAGAAGTTTCTGATAGATGGGTTCCCACGAAATGAGAACAACCTGGATGGATGGGAGAAAGAGATGACAGAAGACAAGTGTGAAGTCAAGTTTGTGCTCTTCTTTGAGTGCCCTGAAGAGGTAAAGGGAGAGGAGGTATTGAGTGCAGGGAGAGAGGGTGAGAGAGAGGGTGTGGACCTTCGAGACTAATAGAAGCTCTCACTGTGCACAGGTGTGTCTAGAGAGGGCCATGAAGCGAGGTCAAGCTGGTGGAGCAATGGCCAGAACTGATGATAACCTGGAGTCCTTCAAGAAGAGGTGACATACATACACTAGCTGCTAGTTGATCAGTGACTGGGAATTTTTCATGATAGATATCGGACCTACATCTCTCAAACGATGCCCATCATAGAGCGATATGAGAAGAGGGGTATGGTTCAGAAGGTGTCGGGTGTCCCACCTCCAGAACAAGTAATATGCACAATAGTTGGATGTGGTAACTTACATCATACCTATTCCTCTCCACAGGTATTTGAAGAAGTTAGGAAGCTTTTTGTAGGGCTATAACTATGATTGACATTGCACTTCTGGTGACGACTTGATATATACATACTTTCTGCAGCATGTTTCACATACTTTGTGGTCAAACTATAGCCCTTACACTGTACATGTAGTAAGCGAAGGGTAAAAGCACCTGGAGCATGCAGAGACAATTATTGCTGGAAATAGAGTCTGCTGTTCTCAGGTTGAAATTACCATTGATTATACACAAACCAATCAAAATAGTGCTCATAATAACAGTGCGGCCAAAACAAATCCAAAATAAATACATTTGATGAGAAAATTGTGTGATTTCTTCACATAACCTATTAGTAGTGCAATAGTTATGGAACACCTGCTTCGAGTTCTTCGTCCCAGCCATCCACATACACATACGGTAGAACATTGACTGCAAAGCTGTCTTCATGAATGATCGGATCAGTCCACTTACGCCACAGACCATTCAAATCCAGATAACCGCGATCACTGAAAGCACATTTATGCTGTACACTAGGAGGGAAATGTGGTGAGCTTTCTCTTGAATCTGAGCAAGACTTGCTGGAGTCATTCTGTACTGATGACAGGCTGGCGTCCTGTGCTGGGTCTGGAGGTAAACTTGTGCTAGTAGTGTCTTGGAGTTTGCCGCTCAAGTGTTGCCGGAGTAGTAAACTTCGGTCTATACTGACAACAAGTGTTGGAGGTTTAGTCTGGGTGGATGTGCTGTGGATGTCAGGGGGTGGGGACAGTGTATGGGTCGTAGCCTCACTGCTACATGCCTGGGTTGTAGGTTGGGGGGCACTTATGCCATTGGCATTAGGGTCACCACTGGCAGTGAGTGGTTTATTGCAGCTGGAACCAGACACTGTGAGGGTACCATCGACCGCCTCGTGGTGTACGGGACTTGTAGTTCTGTGGGGCTGAATGGGTTGTGTTAGTTTGGGGGCATTTGAAGGGACTGTAACGTGGATCAGGGGAATCTTCACGACGAAGCTCTTCACCACAGTGTGCAGAGGGAGTCTCACCTGAAGAGAGGAGGGTGCTGCCCCGGCATCTGAACACAGAGGAGGAGCTTCCGTCACAGTAGTCCTTACGACAGGAGATGAAGTAGATACAACTGATTGGCTAGCCAGTGCAGGTGCTAGTGAGGTGACAGGAGGTGGAGGAGAGGGAGAGGTGTGAGGGACTGACAATGGAGTGGAGGTTAGGGACGATTTCGGAGGTTTGTGTGTTGCAAATTTAACAGTACTTAATCTGTGGAGGGCTTTCTTTCTGTTCATAGCAGGGTTGGAAAATGGGCGTGAGGGAGGAACGGAGGAAGCAGAGGGAGGAACGGAGGAGACAGAGGGAGGAACGGGGGAGACAGAGGGAGGTTGAGGAGTAACCGACGTCAGCTGATCTGGTGCGTTGGACTGAGCCTGTGTTGTGGGAAGTGAAGCTTGTTTAGTTGCAGGTGTGAGGGTTGTTTCAGTACACAAAGGTGGAGAGGGGGTAGTAGGTGCGTGGGGTGGAGGAGTGGTTCGTATGGGGACTCCATTGGGAGTTGAGGGAGATTGTTGAGCCAAGCTACGCCACTGAATCACAAGTTTCTTCATTCTCTTTGCAAGTGACTTGTCTGGGATAGTTCTCCGAACTTGGTTGATGTGTTTTCCCAACCGAGTGCTCTACAACAAACATATTGTGAAGTAAACGTACATATAGGTACAGGGGCACAGTGACTCCCATAACCCTAAATCATGCCCACCTACACGTACGTAGCTAGCTCTTAGCAAGCCGGCTGGGCAGAACACACCTTGAGGTCTTGGAGGTCACCGGCACTCACCGGGCAGCGCTCCAGCGCTGAAACTACTTCCTTTACGACACCCATGTCCAGTACCTAAACACCGACAGGGGAAACAAAATGGCGGGCGGTTACAAGCACGTGTATGACAGCCTATCTACAGACGCCCCGTCATTGAAAGGGCATCTTTGATGCTCCAGAGCAGGCAGCTTACATTGCCCTGAGAGTCGACGGCTTTACAAAACATGGAAGCTAGTTCCTGGACCGTGCCGGGCATGGCATTGTTTCTCCCCGGGCCCCGAGCGTCTCTGCAAGTGCACGGCAACACCACATTCTGTTCGTAAACCGACACAAATATGACGTCGGGGACGAGCGTTATATACCAGTGACGTCAAATGTGTCGTTACGACGTCATAGAGATGTGACGTCAAACTTACTGCGTGACTTGACTACTTGGAAGTAGTACTACCCCTAGTTCCTAACGCAAAAAGGTCAGAAACCGTTTCTTCATGCCTAAGGTCGTGAGTGACACTTATAAGGTAGTCATGTGAGGCAGCTGATTCTATACAGCCCCCATTGGGGCCTCACCCACAATTCAGACAATTATTGTACTCTGGACTTACAGCTCCCAGGACGTGCCTTGACCCTCTTGAACTCACCATCCTGTACCTTACTGTATTTTAGGGTTAATATGTTGTATCACAGTATGTAGTACTGTGTATATAGGGCTATTTCCTTTCTTGTATATACATGTATATATATATATATATATATATATATATATATATACATACACACCATCTATACTTCCCAGAAACATAAAGTTTATCTTTCTGTTTCATCATTTTGTAAACTTTAGAGATATGGTACATTACGTACATCCTGGTACTGACATTTGCCATTGTGTAAATCTTACAGAATTCGCAAGTCCCAACACTGCCAGTAGTGGAGTAGATAGTTTTGAGTGTGGCCTTCACATTAATCTTTACATGATAGCTTTATAACACCAAATTTGGCTTATGAAAACATTTGAATCAGCTGGTAATATTTATAGTTACAATCAAACTATGTTACTAAATATAGCCATAGATCTACCATTGTTGTCACTATGCAAGTCATCCCAAATGTACTCAATATCAACACAAGGTCTCTTGCATGTCATGCTCCCCAAGCAATGATGGTACTACTGCACCGATTATACATCTAGCCTGCACCAATTATACACCAGGCCTGCACCAATTATACACCAGGCCTGCACCAATTATACATCAACCCTGCACCAATTATACACCAGGCCTGCACCAATTATACATCTAGCTGCACCAATTATACATCAACCCTGCACCAATTATACACCAGGCCTGCACCAATTATACATCTAGCCTGCACCAATTATACATCTAGCCTGCACCAATTATACATCTAGCAATTATCAAGGGAGCACATGATCAAGTCATAATGACCTTGTCAAAAAATTCACCTCTATTTTCATAGGTCACCACATGACCATGTCACTGGTCACAAGTTCTATAGTTGCTATAGTCATAGAAAGTACTGAATGTGAATGAATAGCGCTACATGGAGCAAAAAAAAACAGAGTACATCATATATAATGCATATAAATTAGCATCTACAGTAATTAACAGTACATGAATATTGCATATCAACATTTCCTCGTTGCTATGATATATACACAAATAGTGTCCAACATGCATCCAGACACATCCGTGGTGGAAATGAGGAATTTCCTGTGTGGTCAATGGTATGTCTATTACTCCCCCACTTGGTCATTGGATGGCTTCATTTGGTCTTGTGTTGTCTAACAATGTACAGTTTTGTTCAACATTTCTTCAAGAACAGAATAGAGTAGGATAGGAAATAAGTGATGGCACAGATTGCATGAAACTGACAAAATGATATTATGAGAGAAATGACCTGTAACTAATACATAGAGAATTGTGACATATGAGAATGGGGTGGAGGTCCAGACTGCACACTAAGGGAGAGGATTAATGATATGTCTCTCTCAGTCAGTGCAAACCATAAGTCCAGAAATAAATAAAGAAACGATACCTATACGGACACAAGGTAATAGGTCTACTGCTCTGACCCAGTGGAGCTAAGTGAATCTGTTCTAAATCCTTGTGGAAGGTCTACACTGCAGCCTGTTCTCATGTGCTTCATCAACACTCTCTTCAAGTTGTGTACCTTCTCTTTCAAAGTGTTCAGTTCGTTGTTCAGCTCCTGGTTGTGGTCTTTGAGTCTGCGTACTTTCTCCTGTAAGTCAGATTCACGTTGTAATCTGCGTAATCTACATTTGGAGGCTGCGATCCTGTTTCTTGCCTTTTTTCTCTCAACTTTCATGAATTCCATTGTCTTCATATCAGCCGGCACTATTTGTCTCAGCATTTCTTGCGACATGGTCGATGATTGCGGGTTAGAGTTGAAGCCTTGTGTCTGTAGAGCACCTTGGCTGCTTGGAGCGGCCTGTGCAATCACACTAAATCCAGGCAATACAGCAGGGTAGGCTTCAGGTGCTGCATGATTATATGTCTGGATGGGCATGTAGGTACTGGCAAATCCTGGATCTTGAGTGCTAGTTACTGTGAAAGACGTACTGGCTTCGGATGGCGGGATAAGGTTATTGATATCCGACATGGTTGCAGTGACGTAGGTAGGCGCAGTGGAAGCGAGACTCGGATTGGCACTGAGTTGAGTGGTGCAGTTAATAGAGGTGTAGGGGTGGTGGGCGATGTTGGGCGGACTATGGCATTGTATGTCCGATCCCACGGGCGAAGACGTGTCTTGCCGAATACGTTGATTGAAAGCTTCGATGAACGGTTGGGCATACATCTGTTGTTCTACAGTCGGTTCTCTTTGAGCTACAGAACGTGGGTAATAACTGCTGGTCTCTTGTACGCTCGTTCCAGTTGTAGTAGCGACTAGCAAGTCGACGGCAGGAGTAGAGAGATGCCGTGTATCTGGCGTTATAAGACGCTGGTTGTGGTCTTCTTCGGGCTTGAGCGGTAGGTAGCCTGGAGGTTTCGGGAAATCGTCGTAGAAGCTTCCGGCAGCCTCGTGTGAGATCATCTCGGTCAAATACCACACAGACAGTGAAGATGACACTCGCGACTAACAGGGATAAGTATAAGTTTGGCTTTGTGAACTGTATAGTAGCAACTAGCTTGCTTTACGAGGATTAGTAAACTATCTCTCGCCTCCCTTTAGTTTTAGGACTAAAAGCTTACACTGAGCGCGGTACGCCCATCTTTATATCATGTCTATGACCGACGTCACAAACGCACACGCACGCGCATAGAGCTAGTTCCACTTCCGCATATTAAATTACGTAGTTAAACGACACTGACGTAATACGTAGTTCTCATCGGTAGACCGCTCAATGCGTTGGCTAGCGGTAGTCCAGCGTGAGTTTTTTGTGGGTACAATAAGTAGCATTCCTGATAGGTACAGCACCAGCATGCATACTCACATAGCTAGCATGTAAAACTAAGACTATGATGTCATTAATACTGCATATTTTTGCTGATCTCGGTACATCTCCAGAAACACTTTGTACTTTTTGTCGTAATATCTGCAGATAGAAAGTCATTTTTCGCCACTAAATTACATGCTAAACACAGTGTGATTCTATGAGTACATTATTCTTGCGCTTACTCCTTCACTGTTGGTGTCAAACAGGGTTGTATTACAGAGCTGTTTCCATCAGAAAAACTAGTCATCACTGTAGACACCTATAATCCCATGGAAGAATGTTATATATGTTGTTCCTATATGGTGCTCTAAAAAGTACACACACACTCCACTGTTTGCACACAAGACCCACACTATGACTCTGCTTGCTTTATATTACAGCTCCCGTTACACAGCCTGAACATCCGGTATATGTGAAGGAACCACACACATACATCTCACATTGCTAGGCCTATTGATGCTCAATATTTCGTAATGCCTCCAGGTGGGGTTAATCATTTAATGATGGAGTGCCTAATCCAGCACAGTTCAGTAGTCTAGGTGACCACCAGGATTTGGAAAGGGGGAATACCCTCATCTTAGCCTTAGTTCCCCCTCCGTTTTTGGACTTTAATTATATGCCTAATAAACTGCTACAGAGCATGTTGTAATCCCCCACCCCCCAAATTAATGACCATTCATTGGATCCAACCTAGCAATATAGACCACCCTGTACAGAGAAAGGTAAAGCCATTTGCAGTGAGGAGTAGATAACAATCCAAAAATCTTTGAGAAATATATAATAGCCCGAGGTATACACTCAGGTATTTCGGAGGTGATTTCCCTACATACCTGAAGCAAGTGTGCTAACCACTCAATTAATCATTCAATATGCTTGTCATTACCTCGCCCAGCCCTGCAGCAGATGCAGCCAGTACAGCTCCCCCCAGTAACACAGACTCTTCCTCAGCAGGTAGCACCACAGGTAAACCTGCACCAAACAAGTACATAACCCTGACCGTTAACAATATTAATCCTACCAACACCTCATAGCCACATAATCCCACCACACTACTGAAAAGTACACTCAACTTTAGTCTAGAGATCAAACCTTGTATTTTAGACTAGAGAGCATTCATTCAAGTGGTGACTATTAGTCTTGAGTGTACAGTTGGACTGAGTACAGTTGGAGCTGCCATTAACACATGGTTCAAATCTATTAGGCTGGCAGGTCCTCTCAGGATTCATCAGCAGGCTTTTTCTGAGATGAAGCAAAATAAAAGCTTAAGAATACCAACGCTGTGATGATTCTATTTGCATGGAAAGAAGCCTAGGTACCAGGCTCCAGTTTTCAGAAACCTCTATCCAGGTTTTCTACCTACTATAACAGATTGCCTCCTGCACCATGTGACCTACTGCCAGGGGAGGGGGTATTAGACCACCCATTGAAGAAATTTCTCCATAGCTTTTAACAGTAAGAGGATACATAACCTTTATGGACATATTTGTGCACTGTGGCAAAAGTAATCAGGAAATATCATTACTTGTCCATAGAGTCTGAGGAATGCAATCAAAATATGCCCACCAGCTCTAGAAATATTTCACTAGTAAAACCAATGAGGCAGAGAATCACACAGAACCACTAATGCTTCATGCATAGTGTAGGAGTACCCCAGCTGACCAGCATGTGAGGTTGGATGTCCCCCAATAAATAGTAAGGGTCATGTGATAAGGGGTAACCTTTGAAACCCATAATCAGTGATTCACATACTGTGGTCCCCCATGCAGCATCAGGGAAAAGTGACAATTCAACGCTAAGTGTCAATTTCATTCACAAAAGGGATTTTGTCAGGAAATAAGCTGGTTGCTAATATGTGGTTACATTACTGTGAGCTTCATGAGGAAAAGGAAAGTACTCACAATGCCATAACCAAACCGGTATCCACATGAGGACCCATCTATAAGTAGAAGTGGTCACACATGCACGCTGCTACATTTTGGTGAGGTTGGAGGAAACATGCACGCAGAGTTTAACAGTCTTAGGGTAGCCAGGAACCTAATACAGTTGTAGGGTACAGAGGAAATCGTTCCATCATTTGACGTAGAATGCCTAGTATAAGTAAGATGGGGCTGCAAAGCTGATTGATTGGAAAGAGCTGGGGAAGTTAGCAGATTGGAATGAGGGAAGTTAACTAGAAACCAATCCAAATAGGGCTGTAGGGAAGTTAAATCAATGGGATCTACTCCGCTGGCCTGTCCCTGTTGGATACTTGTTAATAACATGAAAGACAAGAGCACAATTCCCAGGATTTCTTTCAGGGTGGAATCTTGCCCCCTATCCCCACCCCCCACCTTAGAACTTTTGGGCCCCTCGGGAATACAGTGCATTTAGTTCACTGTTGCACCCATATTTTCTGGTTGATGGATTCTGCCCCCCTCCTCCCCCACACACACCATATTTGATTCCTATTTGTGAGTGGGTGGGCATGGCTGAATCATAGGGATGTGCACGTGGCATAGGAAATAATATGGCCAGCAAAACCAACAACTCAAAAACCAATAATCTGTTTTTTAAGATCAGAAGCACCCTTATCCTGTCGCTATGCTTTGGTCTATGGCGCCCAACGCATGTGTTTCCTATTCTCATACTATATCCTGTGCACCCACCAAAAACCTCACACATCAAACAGGACACAGCTTCCTAAACCTAAAGGATATCCAGAGCTTTATTATTTCGTACATCAAAGACTGCCATATTGTTGAAGGTATGTAAGTAGTGAGTACGCAACAAGACACTTGAAGATGCAACCAGATAAACACACTTCAGAGTGGAGTAGTTTATGTACACGGAGAGAATGCTTTAAGGTTTGCTCACCAGTGACATCAGAATGGGCCTGGATGTAGAGTTTGTTGTGTCTGAGTCCACCGCAGATGAGAATAACTTGGACATTGTGACCATTTCCATTCATTGTATCAATTATGTGCCTTGTGCCAAACTGTCGACAGAATGGTATGTATGTGTGTATGCGTGCGTGGTGTGTGTGTGTGTGTGTGTATGTGTGTGTGTGTGTGTGTGTGTGTGTGTGTGTGTGTGTGTGTGTGTGTGTGTGTGTGTGTGTGTGTGATGCGGAGTGTGTGTGATGTGGAGTGTGCGAAGGGAACTATGCATTAGCCACTCTCGTGAGAAAGTTACATTTAGAGAAAGGCCATCTTATAAACAAAAGCAGAAATATGACGTTAGAGCCGAACTGAAAACTGCCAGAATGTAAACATAACTGCAAAAAGCACATGAACCGGATGCGAACACCCCATGACCATTTGATATGACAGTCACCTAGTTTGCAAACTTTCACTGAAAAATCCATCATCCTCTCTAGTGAAAACATAACAGAAGTACATTGCTCTTCAAAACGGAAGCTAAACGCCTTTTAGTGCCTGCCTCCACATGCTGCTGTGTGTTTTATGCATATCAAATCACAGTTATGTGTACATTGAGAACAGGATGCTCACACACATTTTCCACACATGGGCATACGTACATTACTGGAATAGTTATATACACAATGAACTTATGAATATGCAAAGTATTGAAAACTAATTCAATATGTGCATGTCACATGGCAAAAACTGCAAATTGTGATGAATATTACACCAATATTGTATATGTAGTTTACAGACACAACTGTGTTTGGCTAGGCATGCTGTTGTTAAAAGCTGCATCGATGAATTCCAAACTATGAGTTTTATGGGAATTTGACTGTTTGTGTGATGCAGAGAAATCTAGTTGAAGGTGTGATGCTGCATCAAAGCCTTCCACAGCCGATATTAGCACGTCATTAGCACTTGAGCCTTATTGAGCCTTACCACAAGTGGAATGAGGATGTGGTGTGACGGTGTAGTAGTAGAGCCATGTAAGGAGGAAAGGGGTAGTGGAGCTGCAGGAGTTGTGTGGTATCTTTTCTCACCATGGGAGGATTCCCAGGCAAGAAATATTTTAGGTATGTAATATTAATCGGGATGTAATCAGGCAGGGGTGGCTCAGAGTGAAGGAAGCTTTTAACATGGGAATTCAACAGTATATGTATATGTATACCACCCCAGCCCCAGCCCTTCTCATTGTAAGTCCAACTAACACCCACTACTTGTTGTTCTCAAAAATGGAATTGTCAAACAGAGTCAGGTTTGGTAGCACACTTTTACCAAATATGGGCACTTGTGCATTTTACACATTGCACACTACAAAGTTAGAGTGATTTGGAGATCTTCTGTTGAGAGAAATAGAACCCATCTGCCTAAACTATGAAAGCACTTATAGTGTGTGTGTTGGAAGTTAAAACAGTATGCTATCTGCGACCTCAGCATGGAGGGGTAGGCACTCCAAGGGCTTGATTGAAATTCCATCCTCCACAGAGTCAAAGTGTGGGGTAGCTAATGTGGCCTACACAATGTGGCAATTAAACTCTTGGAATGCTTATACCAACTGTGGCTGGATAAAGAATGGCAGTTTTGACATAGTGACACACGCACTACACCCACAATGTTAGTATCTAGCATATGGAGTACACAGTCACTGCCATCATCTACAATCCTATAGAGTGCTGCGTTGCCTAAGAAGCTAGTATGCAAGACTTTTAAAGCCTGAGGTATTTTCAGTTCAGAGAATAAAAAAGTACCTACTTCACTGTACCACACACAGCACCGGGGAAATGTGAGAAATGTTGAAAGGTGAGCTATCCCTAAAAGGTAACATCCTCCATATGGATAATCAGGTACAAGTATTCCTTCTTGTTGTGTGCTACTAGCACCTCTCCAAGACTCCAAGATGGTTTGAGAACTGTCAGTAGGACCAATGACACACACTTGGAAGCAAGTTGGAGGCAGTAGACATTCCACGGAAGATCATAAACAGTACACAGTAAAGGAACAATTGAATGCATTCTGTAAATACCTGGAATACCAATGGACCACAATTAGATAACTCACCATTGTAGGTATATGTAACTCAATGCAAACACATACAGAAACCACAACTACTCACTACACCATACATTGCACATCCAAGTAATGTGTGTGTGGTGTGTGTGGTGTGTGTGTATGTGTGTGTATGTATGTGTGTGTGTGTGTGTGTGTGTGTGTGTGTGTGTGTGTGTGTGTGTGTGTGTGTGTGTGTGTGTGTGTGTGTGTGTGTGTGTGTGTGTGTGTGTGTGTGTGTGTGTGTGTGTGTGTGTGTGTGTGTGTGTGTGTGTGTGTGTGTGTGTGTGTGTGTGTGTGTGTGTGTGTGTGTGTGTGTGTGTGTGTGTGTGTGTGTGTGTGTGTGTGTGTGTGTGTGTGTGTGTGTGTGTGTGTGTGTGTGTGTGTGTGTGTGTGTGTGTGTGTGTGTGTGTGTGTGTGTGTGTGTGTTAGCTAATCATCCATACAGAACCCATATGAGTTGCTTTTAAAGTAGAGATATATCCTGTTGTCCCATCTCCTATCCTTACCGATGACATAATGGTTTAATTTCCATGTACTAATAAGCTAATATCCACTGCTATAAGGATGTTGTGAAAATAGCACCGACAGTTGGAATCCTAACCCATTAGGATTTCAAATGACCTCTGTGAAATATACCTCAATATGGAGATACCTAGCCCTAGTGCTAGGCTAGGAGTTAAGTGTGTGGAGTTGACATATGTACACAACTCACCGCCAGGGATTGCACCACTGCTAGGTAATACACTGAGAGATCCGTGATGGTGTGGACCAGTGATTGCCCCGACACCTGAGTGAGGTAGATGTCAGAATCACATCAAGATGGTGAGTTTTTTTAGGGGGGGTGGCAAGGGGGGCAATTTACCCCCCCCCCCCTGAAAGTGGCTTTGCCCCCCCTGAGATGGGCTATGATCAATTAAAAACTATTATATTCCCAAGTCACACCCCTGTCAATTTTGGAAGTTCTGATTTTCCCCCTGAAATATTTCTAGAAAAATCCCTGCTCAGAAATATACACCTCTTCAAAACAATACCTCAATACAATATCATTAATTAAGTTAGACATGGTGTCTATTGATCAACAAACATGTTGTTCTGCAGTTGTTATTGTTTGTTACATCTCCATGGTATCTATTATTGTCTCAGGCATCCACTTTTGGGAACCCTATTCCCTAAGTGTGAATGTCAAATGGTCAGAAGTGACATAATTTGGAATGTTGGCAATACATTCTCAATGAGAAGAATTACCTCATTGAAACAGTATTCACGTTCTGTGAACGTGAAAAAATTATTCATGGCCCAGGACCAGTGTAACCACAATTGCTGATCCTACTCCCACACATGTGACTGCATATCATTCCTTTTAGGGTGTACTAAAAATACACTGACTGCTATAATTAGCCTTAAACTATTTGACAACTGTTTATATTTTGAAATAGGAAGCAACTCGTCTTTTGGGGCATCAAGTAAATCTTGGAAATTAAGCAATATTCTAGTAGCCTTCAGCCATACTTGGTATAAGTCATGTTCCAGGGTAAATAGCAAAGGAAGTGAGAGGTCAGAGTACACATAGGATATCCACCTTTTAAGCTTATTAAAGTATTAGTTTCATGCTACATTTAATTCAAATGATATCGTTTTATTAACATAGCTATTAAGGGTCTCAATGTGAGAAAAATGTTTGTGTACATTTCAAGGGGAATAGTGTTCTAGGAAAGGCCATGAAATCACAGTTGTAGGTCACGATCATTGTCATGATCTTGTTGACGGGTTTGTTATTCCCGTAGCTAACTCACCATTCCTAATATGGTGGGGTCGGCTAGGGGCGACCTGTTGCCATGGAAGTCGGGGATGACGTGGAGGTGGGATGTGAGGAGTGCGGGATGAGGAAGATGGCGGGAACAACCGCAGAGGAGATGCTCCACTTCTTCATACACTGAATGGTCACTGCACACATGAGAAGTAATATGACTGGACACGTTAAAGTACACACAACAACGTGAGGTTTTTGTAACAGTGCAACCATGGGTTTCATAATAGTGTTAGTCGGAAGGTAGCATTGCTTGTAGACAAGGTGTGGAACATGAAGCGCTATATAGAATTCAACGTGTGCGCCAGGCTCTGTATAGTTGAAGAGAAAAGGAGTGAGTATCGGATGTAGGGCCGAGAACAAGGGTCAGGTGAGTGAAAGCCTAGCTATACTTCCGTTTGAACTTGGTGAACTGCTTCCTCTCTCTGAAAGAAGGAGCGGGAAAATGGGAGGTTTCAGTAGAACGCATATTCCATATATAATCAAAGGACACCGTTACTCTATTGAAGCAGGATGCAGGGGCAGTAAACAGAGAAGAAGAAGGGGCAGAGAGGATGAAGTATTAGTACAAGGGATCAAAGTAAAGAAAATGAGAGAAAGGAAGTTGGTTTTGTGGGAACGACGTGTTGGTCATACAGAATCCTTCAAGAATTTTAAGTGCTTATATATGACAGTCAGATGATGTTTGCACACAAATGTGTGTATAGCTACGCATCTTTCGTGTACATAGTTTTTAAAGTTGCAGTAACAGGAAATAACTTAGCTGCCGCATGATCTCTGCTATGCTCACTATGTTTTCTAATGTATATGTGTTACTTCCCGAGGCTCACCAAATAAAGGCCCTCTATCTTAACTTCCCACTCCAGAATTGGCGAGAATTGGGCAAGAATTGGAACTGTAATTTATGTATATAAGGTATGGGAAGAGGAGGTGGTACGGTATGCTCTGTAAACAACCAAATGATATTGTGTTAGGTCACTCCTATCTCTATGGCCTTACTTAGCCCAGCTCTGACCTAGCTCCTATAGTGGCCATATAACCCGAGTGTAGCCAAGAGGTGCCCTGATTAAAGAGGTGCTTTCCACTGCTGAGACAAGACAGATTGACACACACATACACACAAATACATGAGCACAAGGAAAAGGAAAAAGAGTAATATCCAACATACTATCCGGAACTCTACTACCCACAACTCTATACATACAACAGACAACACTCCTACATGCAGTTCAAGGCAAGCAGGAAATATTAAAAAAACTGCCTCTAAACTCTGTACTCGTCCACTAGAGATAACCATATTAGGTGATGACGAACAACAGGAGCATTCCCTAGAGATTTGTGGCTTTTAAAGATATCACTTAAAACAATCACACAGAAAACTATACTGCTTACACATCAGACTATGAATATGGTTATATTATAGCGTGTAGGTGAGTGAATGAAATGCTCTATGGCTAAGATGGGTTACTCTAGGCAGCCACTCCGCCTTTTTTGGAAGAGAAGGAATTTCTGAGCCTTATTTTCCATTACAGAGCAACCCCAAAGCTCTTTAGGATGAAATTGCCTCACTGGGATGACGTGCACAGCTGGAACTGCTCCATGTGTTAGCTGCGATAAACACACAAGTTGTGTGGGTACATGATCAGGTCTTTAGTCCATGAAAAGACTAGGATAAACTTCCTGGTTGCAAAGCTAGTGTACTTCATACTAGTTAACAAAAACCTACCTTGTACAGGGGCGGATTTAGGGGGGCTCTAGCTCCCCCCCTCCCCCCTTCCTGGATCTAGAGCGTGGGGTCTATAATACACTGAAATTTGCATGTACATCAATTGACTTCTGGTGCAGTCGACTGTACTGTAACAGTGTGTGTGTGTGTGTGTGTGTGTGTATGTGTGTGTGTGTGTGTGTGTGTGTGTGTGTGTGTGTGTGTGTGTGTGTGTGTGTGTGTGTGTGTGTGTGTGTGTGTGTGTGTGTGTGTGTGTGTGTGTGTGTGTGTGTGTGTGTGTGTGTGTGTGTGTGTGTGTGTGTGTGTGTGTGTGTGTGTGTGTGTGTGTGTGTGAGGCCAGTGTTCTGGCATGTTTTGTGCTGTCCCTGACCAATCCTTTGCCTGTTTAAGCGTGTGAGTAACAAGTGTTGAACGAAAGCCTAGCTATTAAAATGTCATCTTTGCGCTAATCACAACCGTATTACTTACGTCAGACGGTCTAGCCCTCCCCTTACAAAATCCTGTATCCACCCCTGTTGTAGTTCACATGTGTTGCAGTGTATGCAACACAACACAGTCATTGCTAAAAGAGGCCTACACAGAGCAACACTTCATATTTGTATACATACCACCATTAGTCCTGTGGATGCACGTCTTCTCACATATACATGTATGTACATTTCGGAAACTGTTCACAGGCGGAAAGCAAGGAACCAAATATGGACAGCAGGAAGCAGTTTAAATGGCCTCAGTGTTCACTAGTTCTATGAAATCATTAGCCAGCTTCTGTTACCGTTCCTAGTACCAATATATTCGACAGCTGCTTCACATCCACATTCATTTCTATGTAGGGTAGAGGTAGTGTGTATGATGCATCCTTTGTAATAGGAAGACTTTGAAAATTGCAACATCACACCGTGTACATTGCCCTTGTCACCATAAATACACCTGATATATTGCCCTATATCAGTAGCAACAAGCAACACAGCATTAGGTATCACCTGTCCAGTGTGTGGGTGCAGGAAGAAACAGAGAGGGTGAGATCACCTGGCCCACACAGAGGCACAGGCTGCCACAGCCCTGGGTGTTTGTGTTGAGTAGGTGGCAGGATGAAGTCACACAATGATGAACATAGGAGTAGGAACAGGGGGCCAGGGGGGCCTATTCCCCCCCAATACTTTAGAACGGAGCCCCCCCCCCCCCAATAATTAGCCAGCTACTTATTAGAGTCAAGCATATTCAATCCAGTAGACAGTAAGAGTTACTGGTCAATAGGCAAATTGGTCAGGTTGCCCCTCCTCCCCCCCCCCCCCCCCCCCCCCCCCCAATATTTTTTATCTTCCTACTCCACTGATGAATATGATTTACCCACACTCAGGTGGAGCAACTAATGCCTGTTTTTCTAAGTGTATCACACAAGAGCTATGCTAGATATTTGGGAACAAACACTGATTAGTATAACAAAGGAAAGTAGGTATGATGTCAGTCTAACACAATTAGACTTTCCTAGGTCACCTGGAGAGCCCACACAATAGTAGTTTTGGTCTTTTGTCATGCAAACAAGTTGGCTAGTAACTAAGGAAGTGGGTCCTGATCTCAGTGAGGGTTACAAGAGATGAGAGGATACCTTTTGCCACATAGAGTTAGATCACACTCGGTTTGTGGGTGTGTGATGCTAAATAAAGGGACTGTATTAGTGTCAAAGTGACTGTGAAGGCAAACCAAATTTAACCCCTTTTGTTAAATACCATATGGCATATTCAGTGAAGTACAGTTTGTGTAGGGCCACCCACATCCCTTCAACCCTGTCAGCCCTGTCGGACTGTCCTTGTCATGTATACACATGTTTGTGGTAGAGTGTGACACAGACAGACAGCCCTAGCCAACACTACGCTACCAATGCCAGTGCTTTCATCACTCATTACAGTCCATGCTCTAGTCACAATAACCTCTATATCCTTACAGTCCGAGGGAGAGATGAGAGGACACAGGTCAAGTAGTCCAACCCACACACCTCCCACAGCTAACTTCCCATTGGGCACCTCTGCTGTCAGGGTTTAATCTAGATAGGTGTCCTTGAGGGGGCAAAATTAATAATTGTAGAACCTGGGGGGGGGGGGGGGGGGCACATTTGGCAGGGCAGGAGAGGGATTGTTGATGGCGTCATATGCTTGGGGGGGTAACTGAAATCCTTGGGGGGCATTTCCCCCTTTGTGCCCCCCTTGGATTAAACCCTGGCTGTACACATATACTTCCCTGAGTGGGGGGCCGAGGGGGGGGGGGGGGGGCTACACTACTAGTACAACGCACCAGTGACAGTTTGGGTGTTCAGACCACCAACAGCCTGCAGAGGAATGATTAAGGTTAACATTCCCCAAATACTAGTTGACGTGTCTGGTACATCTTGGTACATAAATATCCCTTTATGTAGTTCTTATAACTTAAATACTTGTCACAAAACAAACAATTTCAAACAGTTTTATTAATTTAAATGTTTATATTTCATTATTCAAGTTAGCAAACAACGAAGTCATCACACATCATCCCGCTTGTAGCCAAGTATTGACCTCTATTGGGCACCAATTAACATTCTTAAATGCTGCCGTTTATTGACAGCTTAACCATATACGGTCATTGCCACTGTGTGCAGATAAGGAAGAGGATTGCATGCACTGGCACAGGTAGTGTTGAGCAGTAAGACAGGCACACAAAATATTTTAGGAATTTCCTATTTATTCCCACATGAGCCAAGACAAACACAAGGCAATTAAATAACAAACACACATTGTATCACACAGTCCTCATCTGTGCATATTTTCTTAGTACAGATGTTGACATTGAATGTTTCAAAGTTAGAAAACAGAAGAGTTTACACCAAACATCACACAGTGTGTGTAAAATTGCTAGGTGCGTGGTGTCTGTGTGTCTGAAAATGCTCCTTTATCTCAGGAACGCAAACAAAACACTGGTAAGGAATGGAATAGATTGTGTACCTGAGTGTTTATGTCTGCCAAACAGACTCTATATGCAGAATTGTGAATAGAAAAAAAGGCGTTTTCTTCTTTAAGTTCCCCGTGATCAAAGGAAGGAGTGTGAGAGCGCAGGTGACAGTTTTGACTTGTGGAGTGTATACAGTGTGGAGACTCTTTGTTTCATGTTGTGGGTATTTGAAGACATAGCCATACTGTACTGATGGCGTGTACTTGTACATTATACCCAACACCTCCAGTTACTAGGGGACCAGTGGCATTGTCTGACTATGATCCTGCTGGGTGTAATCTCAGGTGTTTTCCGAGTTGTCAGGACCGTGACTCATGCTGATATGTCTCTCATATCATGAGCTTTTTATAAAGAATGCATTATTTTTGCATGTCATTGTTGCGTCAGTGTTGTATACACACATGTGTACTTACTTGAGAGAGGCATTTTCTTGCAAAGATGTAAAGAGGGAGGAATTGGATTGGAGAACATGATCTAACTAGAGAGAGGGGGGAGAGGGAGGGAGGGAGGGAGGGAGGGAGAGGGGGGAGAGGGGGGAGAGGGGGGAGGGAGGGAGGGAGGTAGGGAGGGAGGGAGGGGGAGGAAGAGAGGGAGGGAGGGAGGGAGGGAGGTAGAGAGAGGGGGAGGGGGGAGAGGGGAGGGAGGTATTGAGAGAGAGGGGGAGAGGGGAAGGAGGGGGGGAGGGGAGGGAGGGAGAGGGAGGGAGGGAGGGAGGGAGGGAGGGAGGGAGGGAGGGAGGGAGGGAGGGAGGGAGGGAGGAGGGAGAGAGAGAGGGGGAGGGGGGGAAGAGATAGTGTCTGATTGCCACATAGGTAACCGCAAGATATGGTTGCCATAGTCGGGCAGAAAGAGAATTCCAACTAGTTCTGTATATATACAATAACAGTTTTGAATCCCTAGACGGCTAGCTGCATGTTCCAGCATTACATAATGGAGATAGAGTACCACCAGTACTACTGTAATGACCGTGTTTGGAATGTTGCCAGGTAACTGCATATTCCTGACAAAAATGTACACATGATTGGTGTCAGTTTGGTTAGTACAGATACCAGTTAAGGTTCAGGCTAACAGAGAATGGGTACTAATGGAGTGTTCATGTAAAGCTGCTAACAGAGAAATGTGTAGTTCTATTCTTAAAGATGATGTAATGTATAAATGCCTACCAACTGTCCAGCTGTACTCTGACCTCCCTCGCTGAGATAGTAGCCAGGCAACATGGCTGAGTAGTAGGGGCCCCACACACCGGGGACGTACACAGGGCTACCGGAGGTCTGTAAGGGGTTAACTGAGGTGACTCTGTCGATCATTGCAGGGGCGACTCACAGCCATGTGGCATGTGGACGTTCCACCAATCATTGCCAGTCGAGATGTTACATGACAAGACAACTGACCTTCGACCTTCTCCAGATCCACTCCCAACATGCCTAGGAAAATATATTATGTAACATTTGATAACAGTATACAGTATTATAGTCTACCTATTCCACCAGCATGTGCATCAATCAAAGGTGTTGCCACAGCAGTCCCTGGAATAAGTCCCACGTCATTGGCTGACTGTTCAGTTAACCCATTCCCCACTGCAGTCCCCGGTGCCAGTACTTCCACTCCAATTCGGCAGTAGCTCTCGTCAACCAGGTCTCCTAGCCCCGCCCCCACCCAGAAGGAGTCGTTCCATCCCCGTATCAAACCATCACCTGACAACCACATGAAATTGGATATGCAACTTTGTACACAGCCAGCAACATACCACATGAAATACTATAAATAATATCAACTATCTCTGAAGCAGTTAACTGCCCATTCCATTGCTACACTAACCATTGGAGTGACTGGGATCATGTCCAATGTAAGTCCACTTGCACGCCAAACAGCACAGGCTCCTGGCCACAAGAAAAAATACTATTCCCTTGCTGCAGTACTATAATAGCATTTCCCCATTCATTCATAACTAGCCTGCCCTCACATCCTGTGTGCCTTATTAATGCTCTGACTCCCTCAATATGAAATAGGACAAGTCCCGTAGGAAATGAAAAGTGATTTCTGAATAGAAAGTGGTTGGTTATACACCCTCACAGATATTTACTAGGAGTTACAGCACTGCATGTGTAATGTATATCAGTAAGAGGGTATGTGTAGAGAGAAGTTTATTTGATTATCAGGCAGAGAGAGAGGGCAGGGAAGATTGATTTCCACAAGGAATTAATGTCAGGAACAGTTTCTGGAAGTAGCAGGACTTCCAGATAAAAGTCAGTCCCCCAATCCCTCTCATTTTCCATATGAGTGTACTGAAATTGAAGCTTTTAAGGAAATGATCTTACCGGGATGGTATTCCAGTAGCTCTGTAAGTCAAGTAGTCAGCCAGGTCAAAGAAGTGCCCTGCTTTCTCCCAGCACTCCTCCTTCAAGTGCCTCTTCAACCACAGAAGTTTTGGAGGTTGCATTTCTGGAGAGAGAGATCCGCCCACAAAACGAAGGACTGGATGTTGTGTGGAGTTCATCTCTTCTGTCTCTTGCACTGCTCGATGGTCCTGCCACAGGATCACATTTCGATGAGGCTCTGAGGAGTGCATCAATCAGAGGGGATGCACTGAGATCCCCTTAATATTTAAGCTACACTTCTGCAGTAACAATGCTCATTAGAGTTCCCCCCCCCCCCACTGCAGTTAAAATTTTATTTTATGGGTGGGCATGCCCCCCCCCCCCCCAGAAATTATAATCCAGTGTGATATGCTGTATGCAGTACTATTACTCATGAGATAAAGTCATTGGTTGCAGTCCCCAGCTGACCTCTGACCTCTTGAAGGGCTGGCTGTGACCGGGTGTCCCTGGGAGTCAACTACAGCCAGGGAGCAGGTGGCTGCAAAGCCTAGCCCCACCACCCTCTCCACACACACCCCCGTACTACCACACACCTCCTACACACGGTGGTCAGGAAGAGAGAGTGAAGTAAAAGACATCCCCATGAAACTTTTTCAAACAATTGATGGTACCTTCTAAGCTTCTAAACATAAATATTGAAAATACCTTAAATATTGATAATACCCTTCTAACGATAAATATTACATTAACCTAATTAGGTTCCAGACAGAAAAGGAAATAATTAAATCAAAACAGAGGTGAGAAAATAGATCGGGACTGGACAGTGGTGAATCTGTTATTAAGATACATGTATTATTATTAGTCAGAGGCATCCTAAATGAGACACACACAAACATGTGACAAACATTGTCTCAAGTTTCATTTGGGGGACTTTGCAACCCACTGTAATGAGAGGGGATTATGCAAGTACACTCTGTCTTGTGTGGGCTGTCTAGGAATGAGATCACCAATTAGTAGCAGATTTACAAATTGAGATCATGCTGGCCGTACTGATCTCATTGTTTGCATAATATTGACCTTGATGGCAGCGCACACGGCTTGCCAAATGTCTTCTGTTGATTGATCGAAAGATCCCTCCGGAAACCCCGGATTGGTCCAGGTTTTGATATCCTTCTTAGCTATGCCTACCCTCACGCCATTCTCTGTGAACAGACCCACTCTAACACTGCCGGTACCCACGTCCACGCCGAGAAAAAGGCGCCGACTGGCACTTTCTACCTCCTTCTCGTTGCAGCCATCTTTGCTCATCTTGTCGTTTCCGGGGGTGGAGATTCCTTCCGGAAACGGCCTGGAAGCCAGGTCTTGTGCACATGCGCAGTTTGGTTGGTTAAGTAAGGGGTGTGGTTTTCATAGACAGTACCAGAGGAGAATGGCGTCCAGGAGCCAGGGGAAAGATGATAAACTAGCCGTCTTGCACATAATGGTGGTTGGATTCCATCATCAGAAAGGTTCTACCGTTGAATTCGCCTTTCCACCGCTGCAAGGACCAGATCACGTGACCCAGAGTCTGACTTTCAACCTCCCCCCGGAGTGGCGTCATTTACCCCACCTGGCTCTCCCAGACGGCTCCCACAACTATGAGAAGGACTCAGTGTACTTCACTCTCCCTATGCCCTCAGATGCAACACTTCGTGTGTATGGCGTGGCCTGTTGCAGGCAGATTGCTACCTCCAACCTACACCAAATAGACAGAGAGGTGACTAGGTCCACGGTGCAGAAAAGTGTATGTGTCCTCTGTCGATTCCCTGCATTTAAGTTCATACAATCAAAGCTGGAACTTGTTACACATGCTTACTTCAATGTGAAGGATTTTTCTGATGTTTCAATCCTGCACGAAGCATACAAGAGCATGAACTCTTCCATCACAGCGAGCTCGTCTCTTACTGCACTTCATCTAGACCTCTCTCAGAGAGCACTAGTTCTACGCCATCAGCATCGCCTCCTCCAGATAGTAAAGGCATTACTTATTGGTAAAAGGGTCGTAGTGTTTGGTGCCCCAGCAAATCAGGTCTGCATTGCTGTTCTATCTATAGCATCATTGTTTCCTTTGGCCCTGGAATACCAGATGAATTCCAGGATACATGTTGATGATTACGGATTTCCACTGCAAGTATTTGACTCTCCATCTTCACTGCAGCCATATGTGTGTCTGCAGCAGTTAGACATGCTCCTCAATCCAACTCCCACTTCTTGTGTCAACCTTGCAGGTGTTGTGAATCCATTATTCGAAAAGCAGCAGAAGTGTGTATGTGACGTTCTCGTTCACATGGAACAAGGGTTGTTGTTTATACAAGACTCAGAGACAAAGTCACAACTCCGCTTGACTAATGCCGATCTCCGTTTCTGCGGGCACATTTCAGAAGTGTTGCAGGAACAAACCGGCCAAGATGAACCCACTGCTTTCCATGGTAGCAGTGAATGGATCAAGACCCAATACAAGCTCTATCTTATGTCTCTGTTGGCTACTAGTGAGGTGGGTGATGCTATATCATTGGACGAGTACAATCATGATTTTGCCAGTGCTTGGCTCAAGGGGAGTGTGTTTCAGTCATGGAAGGCTCACAAGGGGGATGGGATATTGAAGGTGGAGCCACGACATCCTTGTGAAGGGGATCTATCATTGAGTGATGTTCGGAGGAGGCTGGTGGCCCAGGCCAGTGACCACGGACTCAACATCCAGTCCAGAGACGTGGTAGTACAGGAGACACAGAGAGTCATTACAGAGGCTGCTGGTAAGGTGTCCTCAGCCGTTAGTGGGGCCTGGGGTGCTGCATCTGCTGCTGTCTACTCCTGGTGGAACAAAGGAGATCAGAATAGAGGGAAAGAAGACAGCTAACTTGTATAAATCCATGAAATTTAAAAATTAATGCTCACGTTTGCAGAGAAATTGGGGGCGGATCTCACGTTGCTGACGTGGGCGCGCGTGTATTTTGCAACGTACGTAGCTTGGAGTGGTGAGAAGGCTGTAGGGACGATGACTACTGCTGAAGCTATTTCACCGCCGGCTCGTAAACTGAGCGTGGTGGACACTCTGGATCATGCCAGGCGCGCCCTCTCCACGCACAGACGTTGGTTGAGTAGGCGGGTCTCTACTGATTTCGGCGTGAGCATCGACGACGACGACGGAGCAGAAGTCAGAGACAAGGAGTGGACAGTATCCGACGTGGAAGACGAAGAGGAGATTCGAAACGAGCCCGAACCGCCAGTTAGCTCCGCGCCAACCACGACCCTAGCCCCACCCACTTCGAGGCGCAGGAAAGTCAACGTAGTTGCCCCTGCTCCACTGCTGGAGAACCTGATAGAGCTAAGGGGGGGAAGAGGTGACGTGGAACCTCCGATAACCAATACCCGAGAACTAAGCTGGGCTATTGGTGACCAACAGTCTACCTACAAAGATGATGAGACTACAAATTCAGGGAGAGAAGAGATAAAGGAGTTGCCAAATCCCAAACGCCTCAAGATGAAATGGTTGTCATCAAAGGCCACTGTGACCCCAGTCATCTCATGTCCTCCCTCTGATCCTAAAAACAGCAGTTCTCCAGTTCCTATCCATCTCTTCACCTCTCCATCCACTTCTGAGACACACCCTCCCCTCCACACCAAACCCTCTTCTCCCCTATTACACACACATGGGAACCCTCTCACTGCATGGGGAAGTCTGTCTTCTCTTGATAAATACATGGAATCATTGGAGACTGGTACTCAGGATCACAAACCACAGAACACACAAACTCTTGCAGAATCGAATCTCTCGAGTGGTGATGAGAGCAGTACTAGCGAACATGAAACAAACATAGAAAGTATCTCCAAGATTTCATTATTCTCCAATCCTGAGTGTGGTTTATCAAGAGAGCTCCAGGAGGAGCAGAACATGGCCATGGAGTCTGAGGGAATGGGTTTGGATATTGAGGCCCTGCAAAATGAAAGTACTGCTACCATCCTCCCTGTTAGTCCAGCCCCAAAGGATCAACAGTCGTCATACAAAGCTCACCACTACTCCAAGTTAGACCAGGTAGGAGAGGGTGTGAGAATCGTTGAAGTGAAGGAGAGAAGTTCAACTGAATTGGAGTCCAGAAGTCAAGAAAGAATCATTGCAACTAAGAGAGCTTCACTCAGTGCAAATACAAGTAGTACAACGTTAGAGGCTGTGCTAGAGGATGTTTTACCATGTCAGAAGAGTGAAGGTGAAACTGATGTTGCTGCCAGTCAGCATGCAGATCATGACTCAGAGTTAGTTCAACCAGATCTTACTGGCTTGGAAGGCACAGAACAACTGGCCTCTTCATCTCCTCAGTTACAAGCAGTTGTAAGCCAGGAGGCTGTCAATGGCAACCGCAATGCTCTCCTTCCTGAAGATAAAAGCCATGCACATTCTAGTTCTCCAGAAACAAGCAGCAGTCAGGTGGGAGGGCAGGAGAGCCAACCTGAAGAAGATCTCAGTTTTCACTCACGACTGACATCCACTCCCCTAGTCCCTCCAGAACCAGAGGCCGAGGGACAGACCACTTCAGAGAGGAGAAGAGAGATCCTTCAACAGCTGGACCTCCCTCCACTCAAGGATATCAAAGGTGGTGAGAAACAATAATTCTATTTCTGTTTTATGAATTTGTTGCAAATAACCTCAGGATCCAAGAGTGTATTGAGCAGACTACCTCGACTTAAATCCCAGACTCCTACCTCCCCTCTCACCCCCTGCATTGGTATACATATACTACTTTATGTCTCTTCTCCTGTTAATAGTGTCTATACACAGAATTGAAGCTGTCAAAGAAGAGATCTCAGGATCTTCCTCCCTATGCTCATACAATGGCTGGCCTGGCACTCAACCCTCCGTGCCCACGATATGGAGTCAAGCAAATTGAAGGTTAGTGTACCAGCACCTTAGGATCTCAATATCTCCCTATGAGCTAGAATTTTAAACTCCTTGTAGTGGTGTTCCAGGACACACTGTCAGCATGTCGTGTCATAGCTCTCTCTACCTCCAATCCAGGCTCTATTTTTCAGCGGAAGCGTCTCTATAGTGATCCAAGTTTCCCCCAGCCCACTTCTCCCCCTCCTTCCTCCCTCAAACACAAGAGGTTCTCCCTTCATTCAGCCACCATCAAACGAGTGAGCAGTACCACATCACCAAGCATGGATGAACAAGATGGTACCGTTGTGGAAATCCCATCGCAAGGATCACCGCCCCATTCCCCCACTCACAACAAAGTACAACGAGGATCTCCTGTCCAGCAATTGCGAGGGCATCGTCCTCTGAGACAAACAGTGAGCGTCCCAAATACCGGGAGTAGGGGAGGACATGACTTGGAGGGGAGAGGAACAGAGATGAGAAGAGGGTCGTCTGCTCTTGATTCTCCTCTCTTGAAGAGTCAAACGAGACACGATAGGGGAGACTCACTGGATGCTACTAGTCCAAGAGGGTCTGTGAGCTCTCTATATCACATGCACACAGGACCAGGTCCCCTGCACCTTGCAGCCAAGTGAGCCTTATCTAACCCAACACACCCACTACTTGCACCTGAGCTGTGTTTCTCTTCCTCCCACTAATACAGGTCAGGTAACCTGCGTCAGTTACAAGTTCTGATGTCAGAGGGTGGAAATGTTGATGAACGAGACCACGAGGGGAGGACACCACTTATGTACTGGTATGTACATGCACCACCCTCTCTCAACTCACTCCTACATGTGCATGCCACACTACCATCTTAGAAACTGTCTGAGGTGTGTATATGTACGTGAACTGTCTTCCTTGTGTGGATTGCACACTCCAGTATCCACTCCAGAGGAGTCCACTTGTCGTGTGCCAGTCTACTGATCCAAGGGAATGCTGGTCTTGACAAGCAGTCATCTGATGGGTCTACAGTAATCCACTTGGCCTCAGCAGTGGGAGCTATAGCTCTGATTGAACTTCTCATCCTGAACGATGCTGACCCAGACATCAGAGATTTCGAGGGCCGACTGCCTCTCCACTGGGCAACCATGTCACAGACAAGCAAATGTGCTGCACTACTGCTCAAGGTGAGTGTGGGTACTAAAGGGTTAACTAACAAAAGTATTTGGCTGTCAATAAACACTGAAAATGGGCCCAGGATCAAAACTCCGTGTGTGGTCAGCTACTGAAAGTGCACTCCATATCATGGTCTCCTTGACAACAAGGCATGCATTATTTGGGATTCTGGCAAGCTGTGATCATCTCCCACAATATTTTGAGTCTTTGATCATGTCATATTTGTGCATTGTACTACACATTATAACATGACTAAATGGGCATACATAACCTTATGTTAATCCATTACTTGGTTTAGTTTTCTACTTTAACATGATTGTATGCGACTTCACAAGGTAGGTTGGAACTGAAGATGGCCTAATTCCTTGGATTGCACCTCATGTCAATATGCTAACCAGCTTGACCTATACCACCCCATTCCCTTTAGTGGCACTACACTTGCATCACATCCAGAAAGTGTTCCTTATTTCATATGCATAGGTTACATACCGAGGTGCAGGTTGATGTGTACAATAAAACACACCAACGGTATACACTGAGTTACATGTAACTGACTTGTATATGGGTACTGGGATGGGGTTGATGATGGTGTTGAGTTAGTTCTAGGGCCGAGGGCCAATGCAGTACATGACCTCGGTTGGGATATGTACCCACTATCAGTGCATCACTGTAATATAAACGTTTAACTTGTTAATCCATGTATACTTAACTTGTTAGATCAATATATAAGTTGTACAATCCATGTATATATATTGGTTGTAAAACTTGTAAAGAACATGTAGGTACCAGATCAGGTTGATATTAGATTAATCAAGCTCTAATGGTTTGATCAATATAAACGTCATGTTACAAGCTATACAGCACTCACAGGTGTCTCTGTCTAGAGTGGTATACAGTGGAACCTCTCTAATCTGGACACCCTTGGGACAGAAGAAAGTGTCCTGATTAGTGAGGTGTCCTGATTTCAGGGGTTAAATTGTACACAAACATGGCATTTGGGACAGCAAAAAGTGTCCTGTTTATTGAGGTGTCCTCATTTCGGGGTATCCTGATTAAAGGGGTTCCACTGTGTATCCTCATGTTCCGATATTACCTATTTGGTCCACAGAGTTTAGGGTGTGGTTCCTTATGTCTACCGTTAATTGTGTTTCCTCTCTCAGCACTCCAGACTGGATATCAATGCCGAAGATGACGCTGGCATGACTCCTTTAATGTGGGCGGCTTACAACAATAACCCTTTGGTCACCTCATTTCTCCTGAAGCAAGGAGCTGATTGTGAGGAAAAAGATATGGATGGAATGACTGCCATGCACTGGTGGGTAGTGATGTGTGTGTGTGTGTGTGTGTGTGTGTGTGTGTGTGTGTGTGTGTGTGTGTGTGTGTGTGTGTGTGTGTGTGTGTGTGTGTGTGTGTGTGTGTGTGTGTGTGTGTGTGTGTACTTGCACTGACTTTAGTTACAGTGTGTTAAAGGTGTGGCATGAGGGTGTGGAGGAATTAATTAACTAATTAAATAATTATCAGGTATGGATCTGTATCTCTCTTATCAACACCTGTGTTTCCACAGGGCTGTACATAAGGATGGGATACGGTGTCTGGAGCTTCTGTTGAAGGCTGACCATACGTATTTCAAGGATCACAGAGGGAGAACTGTACTGCATCACGCGGCTGAGGTGGGGTCGATGATGGCATGTGAGTTAGTTCTGGGACTGAGGGCTGATGCAGTACATGACATCGATCGGATGGTGAGCAGATTTAACGAGAATACAATACCTACTGTTGATGTATCAAATTCTTTAATTGGGAAATTGAGAAGTTGGTGTGTTGATGTGACACTCTATCAAACACAGGGACGTACACCGCTACACTATGCAGCTGCTTGCAGTCGTGTGGACGTGTGTGCTCTACTGCTAGATCGTGGCTGTGAGGCTGCACAGAGAGACCTCACTGGGAAGACAGCCATTGAATATGCACGAGAAAAGAAGTTCGATTATGTTGTGGCTCTACTGACCTGCCACGAAACATCAGTTGCTGACTTTGCAAGAGCATCACGGTATGTGGGAATGGGAATGTGTGCGTGGGTTTCTGTGACATGGAATTCAAATTGTAATGCAGGTCGACAAGTGTTTCATCCTTGCTAAATCGAGCCACAAGCTTCTCTGAGCTACCGCTTTCCAAGGAGGATGCCCATGCCAATAATGTGGACATTATTACTGAGAGCTTACAGCCACTTCCTAGCAACAAGAATGCTGATGCAACAGATAAAGGAGCTGCTATGGAGACCACTCATAACGGGTCACTTCCATATGGCGGAGGGTTTCTAGGCCGATTTGTTCAAGACAATAAAGGTAAATGCCATTTGAGTGACATTTAGTGTTCAAAATGATACGATAACTTCAAAATGTGATTGTGATAGTGAATTTAGGCTGACAGCTCCAATTGTGCACAGATGATGTAATTGACTGTGATTAGTGCCAGGATAAACACCATTTTTGTCTCACACCCCATACTCTCAATAGTATTATGTCTGGCTGGTCTGGTGTAGTCCAAACAATATGGTCTGTATGGTCACCTCAGTTGGCATGTTGTGTGTGTGTGTGTGTGTGTGTGTGTGTGTGTGTGTGTGTGTGTGTGTGTGTGGTAGAAGTAGTTGTGGTAAATGGTTTCTCTCCACAGATCCACTGCAGAACTTTTTCTTTTGGATAATGAAGAAGAGTTCGTGTCTCTATTGGTCGCGAGAGAGGGATCGTCACAGACCTCAGGGGGCAATCGTGTATGAGGTACACACGGGACCAAGCGAGTCACTCCGTCAGAACCCCGAGTATTCCCCTGATGAGCTCCATCAGTACGTGTTCTGGGTGGGGACTGATTGTGGTGTGTTGGACCTGTTGGCCTACAATAAGGAGGCTTACCAAGCATGGATCAGTGCAATTGGAGAAATAGTACAAGGAAAACCAGATGGAGTACCAGAGGGGTATGGTGGGGATAAAATCACCCCAGGGGGGCCAGAATCTACCCAAATTGGTACCAAGGGTGAAAAAAAGAAAGCATTTCGAATGAGAAAAAGTCGTTCGGCCTCGGTGGCCCCTATAATGGAGGTAGAGAATGAAGCCAGTTACACTAGCACAGGAAACAGTAGACTGAGGACCTGGAGCGATGGAGGCCACGACTCAGAGTCAGAGGTGGAGCTGAAGGTGACGAGTCATATCGTAAGCCCACATAAACCTAGAACTAATTCACTCTCAAGATCACAGGGGCAGCCTCAAGAGGACTCAATCTCTTGATGACAACATAACCTTCACATTACTCCTTTATTGAGCAATTACGTATCACTTTAAAAAGTGGTTTTTAATAATCTCTAAAATGGTCATGAGCCTAAAATGCAAAACAATGATGTCATAGATAATATGATGTCATAGATTAATATATGATGTCATGTGATTGTGAGGTGATAATATGAGGTGTGTTGTTATATGAGAAATCAGGAAATGTTCACGTGTAGATATTGGGGTCTGCGTGAGGGGGGTGAGGGGGGTCTTGTGACGTTACCTTGTCATCATCAAGTCTGAGAGAAAACAATGATATTATGTTGACATTATGTCATAACAGAGCCCAGTCGGGGCAGGAGGGGTCTTAATGTGAATGCTGCCCAGGCTGCTGGTCATGTATGAGCCCCTTAGCAACTGTCTGGGAAAATTTGGGTATAGTGTTATTTGTGGTGGATAATAAAAACAATGAGCATATAGGAAACTTCCAACAAAATTGGATGAATGCAAGCAAGCCCACCAGGTTGTACAGCTGGAAAAGTTGTGTATGTATATTTTTGTCCCCAAATACTGAGTAGCACAGATAGTTTGATATTTCTATCACTAACAATTTATGGATGTGCATATTGTGGCAGAGGTGTACCTGTGTGATTGTGAGCATAATCCTTCACATGCCCACAATGCTAACTATACGACTAAGTTGATTCATAACTGGTCACTGAACATTTCCTACATGTGTGTTGCTTAGGATTGGCTGCAGACATCTACCATTGTTTTATCTACATTCCTACTTCATTACTGGAATAGCCACTGGCATTCCTATCCCATTGTCAATTGTTTCCACGCATGCTCTCCTATCACAACACTGTAGTAGTAATTATTAACTCATACCTCCGTCTTCTGATACCAATCACCAGTGTTGCAACAAACATTAGTACAAAGAGCATCAGAAAGAGTTCAGCAACCAGAGCAGCAACCAGCAGTGGTAGAGTCACCACCATATCCTCACTCTCCATCTCACACGAACAGTTACTAGTTGAACCCAGAGAGCCAGTCTGAACCTTGATAACAGAATCTGGACACTCATTACTGCAGAGTGGCTCACTGCTCATGTGTAAAGTTGTGGGACACGTTTTGTCCACCTGGAAACCAGAGAGCAATGGATTATCACTAAACTGTCCATCTCTGATGTATTCCTCTAAGAGAGAGCTGATGATCTGGACTGTATAATTTGGAGTTGAATAGAGCGTTGCTCTGTATATGGCTCTGCTCTCTTTACTGCTAATACTGCTGTGTTCACAGAGGACAAAGTCTCTATGGATCAATGTATCTTGAAGATCACTGTCTCTGTCAGTACATGTCTGCCGAATCACATGACGAAATATCTCCAAGACTTCCACCTCTGTTTCTTGCTGAGAGGAGAGAGAAAAACAGAGTAAGGGCCACTGCATACACCTCCATTAACAGGTGTCATATTTAAGGCAATTCTCTAAGAGCTTGTCTAGTCAATTGTGACGCACGTGGAATTGTAACTCCAACCATACTTGTGACGTAATTAGATGGCAACTGTTGTGGTTTACTCTTGCCAAGTTTAAACTTACAGTCCAGCCACGACATGGTTTGAAAGGTCCACCTCTTAATTGAACGATCACAGCATCTGTAGGCATGAATTAAAACTCCATTTTTGATGTGGCTATACAATAATATACCTGGAATAAACAAGGTGACATTCCCAGCCGATAAGACGTCTCCAGTTTGTAATGTTCCATCTATTTCCTGTATTACAGCCTCGACCCAAAACTCGTAGTTGGCACCTGAACTTAGCCCTTCAATGATGCCATAGTTGTCTGCCATAGTTGTTGTGATGAACTCTGTACTAGATACAGTGTCCAATGTTGTCTGTTTGTAGTGGACAACATACTCCTGTAATTGGACCCCAGAAGGCAGTGGAGGAGACGCCCAGGACACCACCACAGCTGAGGTGTTGTGTAACCCAACCTTGAAGTGCTCCAGTTTTACTGTAGAAAGTCAAATCTTTTCACCAGAGCCTTATAGTAAGTCGCAATTCTCACCTGGTCTCGCTGTGGTGAAGTTAGATGGCAGAGAACGAGAGGATGAGACTAAATTGTCAGTCTCAATGATCCATTGATAAGGGGTACCAGGCTCCAGCCCAGAGATGATGGCTAGTCGCATATGACCTATGGTGGCCTCCACACTGCTGTTGTGAACCAGTGTGATGTTGGGGTTACTACGAGTCCAGTAGAGCACTGTGTAAGTGTCATTCTCTGAAGCCTCTGCAGGCATCGTCCACATCAATGTAGCAGTATGGAATGTAATGTTGACTGATAGCAACAGCTCTGGCGAAGCCGGCTTGAGGTCGTCTGGAATACAATTACAGGACATGTTCAAGGTTAACAGTACCATGGCAACTGCTAATGCAATAACTATGTAGTTATAAATGAGTGACGGGCTGTCTTCTCTGAGATAATAATTATCATGGTTTTGAAAACAATATTTAAGTTATAAAGAGAAGAAACAACACTTTATATACGAGCCCGTACTAGTGAACTCAATGCCGATTATGTTTGTATGCAGAGCTAACTACTGTATGTATGTATGTATGTATGTTTATATGTCATCAACCGACCGGTCAGTGCGCATGCGTCCCCGCGCAAAATGCAAACGTAGCCGGCCTTGCCTCTTCTGCTCGTTGCACTCGCCCACAAATGCTTTGCATTCTCCTAGTTATATAAGAATGTAATTGGAAGAATTTATTTAATGTGGAACTGGTGCAATTGAATTCCCTAGCTGTTCAGCATTCCACCACGTTTGGGTAGTTAAGACAAGTTCTCAGTTGTTTAGAGAAGGCTGTTGGCAACTCTACACCTCCATAATCGGTATACGACCATAATTGGATAATTACTATTCTAAAACAACCAATGCCCCAAGGGAACAAGTCAAGTATGGAGACAAGGGCAATGGCCGTGTCCCAGGCTCCCTCTCCTCCTACACACTAATATTTATTGCAGTTGGCCTGCCAATCACACGCAGCATATGGACACACTGTGCCGGTACAGAGCCAACAATTGCCAGGGCGACACTCTAAGTGAGTAGACAAAGGGAATGATATGTAGAAAATATGCAGACAGACCTCAGAGCTGACTACTGCAGCATATGTTATGCTAGTAAGTAGGACACGTGCAGTGTATAATGGCTCAGTTATTTTGCACAAATATAGCAATAATGCTTGAGCTCACTGGTGGCCAGAGGGCAGATTTCATCAATGTCTTCACAGCAGTCGTCGTGCATACGACAGGAAGGTTCGCATAAGCAAAACGTCGGCGCTGAGTAGCAAGGGCCGTCTTGGGGGTTGCAGCACTCCGTAATGCCCGCCTCGATACACGAGCCTTGTAGCGAAGAGGCGGGAACTGGCGCTGCAGTGCAAAGGGCGTTCTCTATAAAGCAATACATATATACGTACCGTGTACAAAATACCTGATATGTTTAACAGCAGTAAGAGGCTGATCTGCACGCCCAACTTCTTCATTTTACCAAGTGATAAATGCCCGCAATACCACCGGTAATGCCCTTTAATACCAACGCAACTGCTTACATGCATTAACAAAATTTAATGATAGCTTCTAAAGCGTGGGTGTAAATGCATTAATTACACAACATGATTTACACTCCTTTGACTTGGCACCTGTGGTCTGTGGCTATATTATTAGTTTATTGACTGCACAATTAAGCATCAGAATGTCCAACTAGTGTAGGTCGAAGTCCATGCTATGCCAGTAACCCAGTCTGGCAGATGAGAAATGAGTTTCGAGAGAGTGGGAGTGACAGATAGTGGAGGATCAAGACACTGTGTCGCGACTGCTATCTTGACTACCTCTGAGTCATCATGGAAGGGGACACCCTGGAACGATTAGCAATGTGGGGGAGGTAGTTATTAAATACAGTGGTTTGGCAATATATACGATTACACTGATGCAAGTTTCCTTAAGGAAAATCAAAAATGTAATTTTCCCCTACATTTCTAGTAACTCATGTTAAGATCTACACACATACAAAAGTTCCCATTGTTGTGCCAAAAGAACAATCTCTTCTGCATGTACTTAACCATTATTCCTGCATGCACACACATACCAACGCCAATTAACACACATTCTCCTGTGGCCAAACTAAATCGCTGCATCACACACACACACACACACACACACACACACACACACACACACACACACACACACACACACACACACACACACACACCTGCACGAGAATTCCCAAACTTATTCATCTATGATGGCATTTTCTCAAAAAAGCTCTGAAAGCTTGTGTTACTGTACCAGGTTTACCTCTAACTCTAGCCAAAAAGTTTCTTGTCCTTCTCCGCCCCCACGAGAGTAAAATATAAAGTAACAATGGTCCCCCTGAGGGTCGTTTGGATTACACGGTAAGGAGGGGGGCACAAATTTCTCCAGAGACCAACTGGTGAGAATTTTGCCCCGGCGGGGGGAGATGAATATCGAGGCACGAGGGGGAACTAGGGTTGGGATATAAAGTACCACTGACAACTGTCCAACAGATGTCATACAGCTGCTTACTGCTCATGCGAAATGTAAAGTTCCGTTTTCCTTGTTGATTGTCTGATACAGACCCTAACACCAGGGCTGAAGACGGCATATTTTCAAGAGGCAGTGCAGGAAGATACCAGTATCGTCTGTTGGCAATATTCCATTATACACTTCCCAATGATTGATTGAAGAGATGAAATACTTACTTAACATACTTCATGACAGGGAGGTAGTAGGGGATACCACAGAATAGCCCCTTACACTCCCATTCTTTAGCCTTTGCAATCTCTGGTACAGCCGCTGCGACGGGATCTAGGTCAAGATAGTCAATGGCAACCAGAGCCACTCGAGAGTCTTCCAGCTTTGTGGAGCCATCTTTATTTAGAAACTGTCTGTGTGTATGCTGTGAGAGTAAGAAGAAAGAAGAACAGTATTGAGTGAAAGTACACTATACAATGAAAGCAAAAAAGTGAAACTACACTATACTAATGAAAAGCATTTTCCTTGTCCAAAGACCACAAACTGACTTGTAAAAACAGTCTCTTGGGAGCTGGAGTTTCTCCTCCGGAATAAGGAAACACCACACCAGACAGAGCAAGAGTGAGACCAGCCAGGTACATTAGCACCAGACTCCCAGCCATTATGACTCTCAACCTCTTGCTAGTCAAGTGTACCACAAATGGAACCTAGAACAAGACATACTTTAAGTCCATTAGTAGTAATAGCTAACATGTCACTCTATGATTATGATGGTATGCATATCAAGTACCACAGTTCTTGAGAAAGGCACCACTTGCAATTGTGATATGATTACATTAGCATACCACTAGAGTGAAGGTAAGGCATGTTAGGAGTGCCACTGTCACTGCTATTGCTAGATCAGGAGGCAGGTGGCCACCAGATCGTCCGGTCAGAGGAACAAAAAAATCCATCAGGGAAATATCCATGAGGACACTGAGTATGAAGGGAATGCTCAGTGAGAGTGTCTCACACATGATGAATGTACTGTGATAGAGAGAGCTTTGGGTGAGACAGGGTTGAAGAAGTCTGCCCCACAGGAGGTGGCGAAAGACGAGAGAGAAGAGCAGCCAGACGGTGAAGTAGAAGGCAGAGCACAAGCGGAGGTAGGTGAGTAGGGCTAGGAGGATGCCATACAGTAGTGTGATGGCATGGAGGGAGCTGGGCTCACAGAGATGGGACCGCAGAGCTGAAGTCTGCAAGCAAAACGCACCACTCAAATACATATCAATTTACACAGTACTATGATGTCATACTGCTTTCTGGAAAAGATTAGGAGATTGTTGGTGTATTAGGTCACACGCTGATTAAGTATACTAACATTTTTCAACCAGAAGCTGTGTACTTCAGCCATAGCCAGCAGTGCAGGGATTGCATAGAGGGGAAGGATGAGGGAAGTGTGAGTGAACCAGCTCATGGAGTGGCCTGTGAGGTCCAGCAGTAGTGCTGTCAGTGTATTAACTATGATAGCTGCCAACCAAGAGAAAACTGTTACAGTCGCTGCCTTCAGCACCATCCCAATGGAAGGTTTATCTGAAAAAGAGGAAAAAATTAACAAATGAAAGAAAATGCAGATAATTCCATACCTAGTTGTTGCTTTTTGTGGGAGATTCCGAAATACAAGCTAGCCACACATCCCAGTACAACCATAGAGTTGATGATGACAGCAATCCGCTCTGGATAGACAAGCGAGAACAAACCAAGAACATCGAAGAACACTACTTTCCCGTGTTTGTCTGCCCCAGGGTCATCCAGTAGAGGAGAGTTAGCGAGCTCCTTCACCAGACTCAACACATTCTCCCCAGCACGTTGAATACTCCCATCCGGAATTCGATCAGCAGTATCATACCTTCAATGAGAGATGGAATAGTCTACACATACATGCCATCGTCTATGTCACATCAAACTAGGTTGGGACTGCATACATGGCATATTTTGTATATCTTTGACCATCTCCTTAGATTCCCCACATCAGTTAATTCCCAGTAGATATCAGTAATCATAACACTTCAAATACAGTTGAATTAAAAATGAAATGTACATACTCTATGACACAGTATTCCCAGTACACCAAAGTAACTTGGCTGGGACTACTGTATCTATATACATGAACAATCACGTCCATAGAGCACTACTTAGGAGATAAAAGAAAGAAGTAGTAAAGAAACAGAGTACAGAAAGGAATTCTACGTACATACATACACACAGACACACACACATACATACATACATGCACACACGTCAGCTTCAACAGCTTAGAAAATATATATCTGTTTAAAAATTCAGCTTCATCAAATATACATACATAATACATGTATACGTCCATCCATCCCCTATGTCAGTAAACAACACTAACTCTAATAGGTCAGGACCACCTACGTCGAACTAAAATGAAATGTACCTACCGTCCATCCTCTATGGCAGTATAGTACACCAAAGTAACTTGGCTGGTACTACTGTATCTACATACATCCAAGCAACAGTAACCCTAATAGGTCAGGACCACCTACGAACAAACAGTCAAACTAAAAATTGAATTTTCTGAAATTGAATTTTATACTCATCTCAGTTTCTAATGGAGTGATAGTCACGAGCCATTTGTTTGACTTACTCTGTGTGATAGACGTAGCCATTGACAAAGAAAGCAATATCAATTCCTGGAATGTGGCCGTAGTCTCGGAAGATCCTGAAATCGGTGTCTGAGGGGATTAAGCCGGACTGAAACACTTCTTGAGCAATGACAGAGGCAAAAGGATGAGGAGCTACGTTAGCATACACTCGTGCCAGCCACGGGTGGTCGGGACCAGTTTGAAAAACTATCTCTTTCCCTCCAGCTCCTGCTGCTTCAAGGTTTAAAAATGCTCGAACTTCACGGGCCCATGGGTGCTCTGTGATAAAGCCATGTGATGCTTGAAGAACTGTTTCTTCAGCTCCATTAAAAAGAAAAATAATGGAGTGATCAGGAAGAAATGGTTTGGGATCGGAAGACAGGGATTGTAATATTTCCAGCATCGTAGCACAGCTCACTGCATCATCACTGGCAGCAGGAGATCCAAGAGCAGAATCGTAGTGGGCATTTATCAACAGCGCATGCTCAGGACTACTTCCTCTTCTCCTGAATCTAACAACTATATTGCTGACATTGTGATAGAGGTGAGTCATGTAATCTGGAAAGTTCAGAGAGAAGCTACCCGAAACGCGTTGCAACGAGAGCTCGATTTCCACCTTCCGACTGGCTAGTTTTCGTATCTCCTCCACCTTCTGAACTATTTCGTTGACTGCATGTATTTCGTTAGCTTCACTGCCCACGTGTCGGATCCCTAAGTTCACTATGTCGTTGAGGTGCCTGCGTGCGTCCCGAGCATTGAAGGTGTTGGGGTCCCCAGACTCCACGTCCTGCGGGAGAGCCCAGTAGGAGCGCAGGGCTATGGCGATGAGTAGACTGAGGAAGACAATGAATATGATTACGTGGGTATCCGGTAGGGTGAATTCCGTCTTCCAGGGACTTGCGTTTTTTGCTGGAACGCCATTAGCCTCCTGTCGTTGACTGCCACTGGTAACTGCCTGCCCCACGCGCAGTCTCATAGAAGACGGAGAAGACATTAGGAGAAACGTGTTGGGGGTGGGGCTAGGCCGTTCACAACTCCTCCCACGTTACAAGTTGTTGCACGTGTACAGTGTAAATGGCTACCTCTCAGAGCAAGAAGCGGAAATCCCGGTCGGGAGAGAGGTACGACAGTAGACGCAGCGGGAAGAAACGAAGGGAGGACGACAGAAGCTTGAGCAAAAGCAGGTGAATACGCGTAGCTTACATATTCTATTTAACACACACCAACTGACACCTGATTTTATAATAACGTACTGTTGCAGGCGTATAAGTAGTAGCAGATCAAGTCACAGTAGTAGCGCTGGTAAGAGGAAGGTCCGCAGCATCTCTGAACTAGTAAAACTGGTCATCTCTGGGGAGGTAAATGTGCCAAAAAGCCTGACTCACTTTGTGGGAGACAGCCATCAGCTTCTTGACCAGGTGTTTACGATCCTCTCTGAGAGTGATGTAAAAGGAATGCTGCCAGATATATTAAAGGCAAGAACAGTGATTCTCTCTCTCTCTCTCTCTCTCTCTCTCTCTCTCTCTCTCTCTCTCTCTCTCTCTCTCTCTCTCTCTCTCTCTCTCTCTCTCTCTCTCTAATTGAAGGCTGTATGTTGTGTAGGGACTGAGAATGAAGCAGGTGAAGCAGCTGTGTCTTGATCAACTAAAGAACATGTCACAAGAAGACATCACAGAGATACTGGACCCAGGTAGCACAGCCAGACCTATTAATGTCGATGCAGCTGTTCTTGAATTGCTAGCTCCTCAGACAGCAGGCAGCAGTCCTGGTGAAGACATGCTATCAGCTACGACTGTCAGCACAGCTTCCTCCTCAGCACAGCTGTCTAGCTCTGCTGTGAGTGTTAAGTCTGGGGAGAAGACTAATAATGTGTCTGGAACTGAAGGAGCAGCAGAATTAGCAGAAGGGAGTGGGAGAGACAATGGTGAGATGATAAAAATGGAGACTAGTCCAGTGACTGAAGGAAGAGAGAAAGAGGGAAAGTTATCTGTCAGTGATGTCAGTGAAGATGAGAGTATGGCTCACACCAACTGCTCAACTCAAACAATGGAGTGTGACACAACCACAGAAGAACTGAGTGCCGACCAACAGGAGTTGACTATCACACAGGGGATCTCATCTGATAGTGGCACTGATAGTGATGATAGCAGCTCAATGAGTGAATTAGAAGATTGTTGGCTCTGTGATTTTCCTGAGGAGGTATCTGAGTGGGCTCGTCTGCAGGAGATAGAATTCAGACGTCGGGCTCTGGAGGCGGAGTTACGGAGAGCAGACCAGGCAGAGTGCAAGGGAGAGAGGAAGGAACACCATTCTGGAGTGGACCAAGGAGCAGGGAGTGAGGCAGCACCATCACATGACACAGGAAAAATTGACAAGCTAGAAGCTCTTGAGCTGCAAATGAGACAACGGGCACTGCAGTCTCTCCTGGCGAAGAAAAAGGAACAGAAGCCCTAGCTAGGTCATTTTCATCACCTTTCACATTACGTCATGTATTTATTCATGAGTTGTCCGCCCACCCAAAAGAAAAAACGACAGGGGAGTGGCAGGTGATGGCTCGAAGCTTGGTCTTCCTTCTCGTGGCTCTCCAGTTCTTGCTATTATCTGGTGCTCACGGCGAAAGGTGAGCAGAATGGCGCGCCTTTGTGCAGAAATAAGCCTGCATGGGAAGCCTTACCCGAGATCCTACAATACATGATCTTGGGTGAGAGTTCCAGGTTCGTGTCTCTCTCTCTCTCTCTCTCTCTCTCTCTCTCTCTCTCTCTCTCTCTCTCTCTCTCTCTCTCTCTCTCTCTCTCTCTCCCAGTGAGCCCAGCAAACAACGGCCTGCTCCCTCAAGACCTAAAGACCTCCGCAACGTCCTCCTGATGGTGGCAGACGATGGAGGCTTTGAAAGCGCCATTTACAACAACTCTCACTGCAAGACTCCCTTCTTGAACGAGTTGGCTCAACGGTCGGTAATCTTCAACCAGGCCTACACTTCTGTCAGCAGCTGTTCTCCAAGTCGATCGGCTATACTAACTGGCATTCCACAGCATCAGAATGGCATGTATGGACTATACCAAACCTACCATCATTTCCACTCATTCGATGCTGTTCAGAGCCTACCATGGATCCTGAATCATACAGATAAATACTGGGCAGGGATCATTGGGAAGAAGCATGTCGGGCCTGATGATGTGTATCCGTTTGCTTACTCATTTACAGAAGAGAACTATCCCATTGACGAGATAGGGAGAAATATCACTCTAATTAAAGAACTCGCTTCGGATTTTCTCCAGTTGGCCCAGCAGAAACAACAACCTTTTTTTCTCTACATCGGATTCCATGATCCTCATCGCTGTGGGCACAACAACCCACAATACGGCGTCTTTTGTGAGAAATTTGGGGATGGGAGCCCGGGAATGGGACGTATCCCAGACTGGAACCCAATCAGCTACACGCCCGATGAGGTCCATGTCCCTTACTTCACTCAAGACACCCCAGCAGCGAGGGCCGACCTTGCAGCCCAGTACCGCACTATATCACGTTTGGACCAAGGGATCGGGCTGCTCCTTGAGCTGCTCAAGAACTACTCATTCGATGACAATACACTTGTTATATATACATCCGACAATGGCATCCCTTTTCCAAACGGCCGCACAAACCTCTATGACTCTGGGATGGCCGAACCGCTCCTAATTTCTAGCCCTTTTTCTAAATCACGATGGGGCCAGTATAGCAATGCAATGGTCAGTACCACCGATTTGGTACCGACCATACTGGACTGGTTTGGTCTCCCTTTGCCAAATTACACCCTCTTTGGTCCCAATCCGGTTTCCCCTCTTGGAAATTCTCTGCTCCCCATTCTGGATACGGAACCGGACATAGGTTGGGACGAGGTGTACGCCAGCCACAACCTCCACGAGGTCACCATGTTCTACCCAATGAGGGCTCTTCGCACAAGAAGGTTTAAACTCATCCACAACATGTACTTCAAAATGCCCTTCATGATAGATCAAGACTTCTTCATATCACCAACCTTTCAAGTAAATATTTACTTTTGATGTTGAGTTACACAAGCCAAAGAAAGTGAGAGGGAATGAGAAAGACAAACTTCCGTCCAGAGTTGAACCCAGGTCTAATGACCAGCAAACCAGCACACTAGACACTGATCCACGATCACCAACAAAAGTCTGTCCTCTCATTCCCTCTTCCAGACAGAAGTTTGTCTTTCTCATTCCCTCTTGCTTTCTTCGGCCAGAAGTATTACCAGTTCAACTAAGATATTTAACATTTCAAGTAAATAGTCAAAGTGTCCTGTTTATTGATGTGCAGGGTGTCCTGATTAGTGAGGTGTCCTGATTTCAGGGGTTGAATTGTGCACAAATATGGTGTTTAGGACAGCAAAGTGTCCTGTTTATTGAGGTGTTCTCATTCAGGGTGTCCTGATTAGAGTGGTACCAGTACATTGTTGCTACAGGATCTCCTGAATCGGACAGTCAATGGAGAGGAGACCCATTGGTTTAAGACTTTGGAGGAGTACTACTATCGAGACCAGTGGGAGCTGTTTGATTTGGAGAAAGATCGAAAGGAACTCAATAATGTTGCGCATGACAATGCATACAGAGTTGTGTTTGAAGACCTCAAGGAGCAGCTGCTGAAGTGGCAGAATGCAACTAACGACCCTTGGATCTGTTCTCCTGATGGTGTGTGGGAGAATAAAGGAGACTATCCCAGAATGGGGGTCTGTCTGTCGCAACATAATGAACTTGATAGTGTTTGATGTGGTGTGTGTGTGTGTGTGTGTGTGTGTGTGTGTGTGTGTGTGTGTGTGTGTGTGTGTGTGTGTGTGTGTGTGTGTGTGTGTGTGTGTGTGTGTGTGAGTGACTTCACTTGACTTTGTATCATGCTGTTTGTGTAGTCTCTGTTTGGTTGCTGCCTGCGCAGAATTGAGAAGACCCGCCCACAGACAATAATACCAGCTCAGCATCATGTCTAATGTCACTTACGGCATAAAAACCAATGAAAGTCCATCAGAGAGTCAATCAGAGGGTCAATCAGAGAGCCAGCCACTGGTATCAGACGACGTGTCATCGTATCGTAGAGTGAGATGGCTGAGAACTGTAGGAAGATGGACAAACGACAACCGCCTCCTCATCCTGACCGTCCTCTCTGTGCTAGTGGGCATCGTGGTAGGCCTCTGTGTACGCCAGGCCCACCCAGGACGAGTAGCCGTTGAGCTCCCATCTCTACCAGGAGAACTATTTCTTCGCATGCTCAAAATGGTCATTCTCCCACTCATCATGTTTAGTTTGATGGCTAGACTTGGGTCCCTTGACACAAAGGTCGCAGGCGCACTGGGTTGGCGTACAGTACTGTATTATATGAGCACCACTCTGATAGCTGTTGTACTGGGGCTCACACTGGTGATGGTGATACAACCAGGAGGGAGAGGGAAGGTGGACAAGCCATGCGATAACTCCACCTTCTCAGTTCAAGGTCACGAGCTAGAGACACTGGATGCCATCCTGGACCTGATGAGGTGAATACTGTCTCTCTAGACCCATGCACTGAGTCCTCTAGTTAGGAACAAAGGAAGTAGAAGTAGTGAGGTGTCCTGGTGGAAAGGTATACACAAACATGCTATTTGGGATGGTAAAGTGGTGAGTCCACAGTATGGCTAAACTGAAGTTATTTCAGTGTTAAAACTCATTTTCTTACAGAAACATTTTTCCCGACAACCCTGTCGTGGCCACATTCAAACAGGCTCAGACCACCTACAGCGATAAAATATTTACTTCGTGGAAGAAATGCCTCGAGCAGAACGACGAGAATTTCACTAACTGTTCAGCTGCAATAGACCTGATCCAAACACTAGAGCTAGACTGTCAAAATGCAACTAGAACTGTATGCAAAATATCACACTCGATAGTGCAGTCTTACCTCTTCTGCATAGAGCTACGTTCATCCAACTTTGCAGCAGGTGTTGCGAAAATGGGAAGAATCTTTATGCTTGTGAGCGTTTCACGACATGCGCAGAAGTGACAGAAAGGGGCAGGGGTCAGAGGGAGGGGCTACAAGCAAAAGGAGGTGGGGCTCACACGCGTAGACAAACGTTTGCCGCTGCTCAGATATTCCATCTGGGAATGGACCTCCACCAGACCTGAGGCCACACAGCAGACCTGCTGTACCCTACACCTCCTGCAAATATCAATAGCCATAGCTACAGACCCAGACACTGACATTAATTCACTCATTCATGACTGCTGCTGGCTGTGGTATCTGTAACACATTAATCTATTATCACTAAATGGTTTGTCCTTCAGCAAGAGCCTGTAAAATATTACAATTGAAAATAATGAATTCCACACTTATAGAAACTAGTACATGTCCATCGTTCTGTATCTACAAAGTAGATCTACAGCCATTAACATAAGAGAGTCATTCAGTTGTATATACAGTTATACTGGTTCATAGAGGAAGTCCCCAGCAGGAGGTTAGGAGGAGTGACGGGTGGCAGCCTCTGTTGGGAGTCGACAGGCAGCATCAGGCTCACTGTAGACAATGAATAGACAATGAATAGCTAACGTGGAACACCTGTCCATATTTCCATACATTAAACCACTGGTATACTGACATGTATGATGGTTCCCTTGAGACCTTAGTCAGCTCATAGGCCTCATTAGATTTAGTTGAAATATTAACTGCACTCATTTGACCTCTGTACAGGAGAAACATGATGTAAAGTGATAATAAAGATTCCATGAGAAGACATACAACCTCTGTATTCCAGGGGAGTAGTGTCCTCTGCAATTCCTTAATAACAGAACCACTATCACAATGACAGTTGCTGCAATGATCAATACCACTACCACTGTCACTCCTCCACCAGTAGCAGCTGCAGTGATGTCAGCCTGACAGTCAGTTGGAGCTGAGTATTGAGAGAGTGTAGCTATGTTAGAAGACTGTCACTGACAGTGGAAGCTATGATGCTAGTGTGTCGCTATTTCTATTACTACCTTAAGGTGACAATTATTTGGAGGTACATTTTTTTGCGGATTTAGGATTCTGTGCATTTTACTGGTATAAAATTTTGCTTACTGCTTTCACTTCAACTAACTACGAGGGTGCTGTACATGAACATAAGATTGCAGTGTACTTGTTACCATTTTCAATAGTAAAGGTGAGGAGTTGACTGGTCATATTTCCAAGTGGATTGAACACTGTGACTGTGATAGTGTATTCAGTATCACTCTTCAGTCCTCCTATGGTGTAGGTGTTGTCAGTTATCCTACCACTGGTCCCCTCATTATCATCAGCCTTAGTAGCCACACCACCATCACTGCCAGTTTCTCTCCACTCCACCTCAGAACTGGTTACATATTTATCAACACTCCAGGAGAGGGTGATGGAGTCAGAGGTGACCTTTATAGAGATGATAGGCTGGACTGGAGGAGGGACTGGAGAATGTAGTCAGAACACAGTGTATGGTAAGACACAATGGATATTCTTCTATGGTGCACACACACACACACACACTGTGACCCTTCTTGGACTGACACTGCTATCTGTACGTGTATGTCCTCACCTAACATGACCTCCATATCTGCTGCTATACTCTCACTAGGGAGGTGTTGGGATGTGGCCACAATGGATATGTCATAGCTCTCTCCATTCTGAAGACCAGTCAGTAGGTAGTTGTCTGTGGAGCCATCACTAACATTCACACTGCCACTGCTGCCACCACTATAGTAGATCCTGTACCCAGTTGTATCCCCCAGTGGAGTGGGTGGGCTCCAAGACACTCGGATACTAGTGGAACCTTCCTGGGCTGCCATCAGGTTAGTGGGAGCTGAGGCAACTGGAGGGAGGATAATTAGAAAGATCCCTACACATATCCACATATAATGCATAATATTACTATACCTCTAACAGTGAGCTGTTCTGAATCCTCAGATGGTCTGTCATTAGTCACAGTACATGTGTAGAGTCCTCCCAGTCTCCCAGTCACAGTCAGGGTGTGGGTGTACTGTGAAGTTTCACGATTATCTAACACAGTCTCAGTTCCTTCAGTGACAGTGACAGAGTCTCTGGTCCAAGTGACAATGGTAGCAGGTCCACCAGTGGAGACACAGGTGAGGGTGAACTGAGGACTGGCTCCATTGAGGTCAGAGTCCACAGTAAATGTCATATTACCAGGTGTTGTAATGGCTCCTAAAATTGAATTACAGAATACATGTAGTTCACATGTTAATGGTGTCGGGCTAGCCAACACAGCTAGGTAAAGATTTTAATTGAAGGGCTGAGAACCAGAGTGGCCTATCCCAAGATTAAGAATTGGAAATCATCCAAATAGCACAAATATGAATTAAAAAGTTGGGTATACCTATAAGCAATGCTGCATTCATGAGATATTTTTGATTTAATGAATTTCCCCCTTGTCCTGAAACACATTTTAAAGTACATTTGAGTTTTAGGGGGGGTAAACTGCTGTTTAGCGGGTTAGGCCACTCTGGTTCTCAGCCCTTCAATTAATAATCAGAATGATGTTCACACTATACCTCCTCCTCCACTGTTGTACAGTCCCACATAGACTGTCTGATATGTGAATGTATCATCCTCTACCACACAGTAATATATCCCCTCAGATGGACCAGATGGAGGATCACTAGCAGTCCTCCTCAGCAGTATTACCATCATAGGACGTCTATTTCTCACAAATCCTGGAACATCATCAGTACCTGTATTACCAACTGTAGTCCCATCTGGTGCAAACCAGTCTCCTCCAGAATGGAAGTAAGTGCTACCAGGAGTAGTAGTGCGATTACCAAAACGGTTAGTATTACAGATGAGAGCAGTGTCATCAGTGGAGCCAATATCACTGATCACCACATAGCCATAGTTAGGGATGTAGTCACCTCTCAGAGTAAGATACACAGCTGGAATAGGCATAGTACAAAACTATTATTTGAGCATGTCAAATCACATGTCATATGAATTAGTACACAGAACATGACAGTACATACACTGAACATGGTCTCAGAAATAAGGTGCTCACACGCTTCACATGTACATAATACACTTGTATACTTACTTGGAAGACTCTCAATAATAACTGGAGGATCACTGTATACTCCAATACCAGCACTGTTCACTGCTGCCACTTGAATGGAGTAGGTAGTGGATGGCATCAGACTTGAGATAGTGGCCTCAGTGAGGCTACCTCCTGAGACTTCCCTAGTCTGTGTACTCCCACTCCCCTGTACCCCATACCACACTGAGTAGCCTGTTATGTCTCCATTGTGGTGGATGCAGTCCACTGCCCCCCACTGGACAGTGATGCTGGAGGAGGTCACCCCAGACTCTCTCACAGAAGTAGGAGCAGCAGATGGAGCTGTGTGAGAGGTTCAGAATAGAGCAGAGAGAAGACACAGGTAACTCTATGAAGTATACTAACCAGTGGTCATTGTGGTGGCTGTGGTGTCTGATCCAGTCTTCCCATCACTCAACATTACAGTCACAGTGATGGAGTACTGAGTACCCTCCTGCAGGCCAGTCAGTTCATACATTGTCTCAGCCCTAGCAGTAGTGTAACTGACGGTCGTAGTGAAACACTGAGTGTTAGTGTTGGAGTACGAGATGGTGTAGTCACTAGTAGCTGTCACATCCTCTACCAGTGTCCATGAGATAGTCACAGAGGTAGAGGTAGTGGAGTCAACAGACACTGACAGTGCATCTGTAGAGTGACATATATTGTCTGTATCATGTGATCATGATGGTGATGATGTGACCAATAGACTTAATATACAAATGGCTCAAACTCTGAAACACTGCAGCCTTTCAATGTAACATGTACCTGGTCTACAAACACATGTATTTCTAAACCTGTGAAGACTCCCAAAATTTCACGACTTAAGTGCATGATACCACACACACTACTCACCAGCAGTCTGTGTGATGTATGAAGTACTATATACTCCAATACCAGCACTGTTCACTGCTGCCACTTGAATGGAGTAGGTAGTGGATGGATTTAGACCAGGGATGGTAGTTTGTCTGGTATCACCTCCTGAGACATCCCTAGTCTGTGTACTCCCACTCCCCTGTACCCCATACCGCACTGAGTAGCCTGTTATGTCTCCATTGTGGTGGATGCAGTCCACTGCCCCCCACTGGACAGTGATGTTGGAGAAGGTCACCCCAGACTCTCTCACAGAAGTAGGAGCAGCAGATGGAGCTGAAAATTTACCAAATCAAAAATATACAGTTTCTTCGTAGTATATATACTGTACCAGGCCATCTTTGACTTACGTAAGTTAACAGGACTGACATTTTAAATTTCACCATGTGATCACTCACCATATTCCTCAGTCTCTCCAGTCATAGAGTTACTGGAGGTAGAACCAGCTGAATTAGTGGCAGTGACAGTGATAGTGTAAGTAGTCCCTCCTCTCAGGCCAGTTATGGTGTGGCTGGTATAGCTGCCAGTATTGGTATCACTGCCACTTAATACCCCACCAGGACACTCTCCTGATGTCCACATCACCTCATAGCTGGTCACCACTGAGCCATCAGGAACACTCCAGGAGAGGGAGATGGAGGAGGTTGATGGATTGACTGTAGTGATACTAGGCTGACCTGGAACTAGACAAAGAAATAATTTGTGATATTGAACATGTAGTTAGTATTACATTCCACATACACATTTACAGGCACATGGTAAAATTAAAATTTAGTGACAAAAGTCCCCTAATTTTTGAGGTGCACAATTTTTGCTGTTTTCATGGATTGGCCTAAAACTAAGCTCTAGTATAGTATAGGGGGTGCCTAGTGCACTAATGGCATTCCATGAATTTTTTTTACGTGGTTCCAATCCATGTGTACAGCAAGAAAGGGGATGATGGTAGGCAACAATAGCATAACTCTACTTAAAAGATGTGTTTTTCAACTTCAACACACATGCACAGTGAACAGTACCTGTGTTTACATCCCTACAGCTACTAGGATTATTTATATACATGGACATGTACCTAGACCAATGTTCACTGTCACAGTATCACTAGGGAGGAGTTGAGATGAGGTTGTGGCCAAGGTCACAATGGATATGGTGTAGGTGTCTCCATTCTGAAGACCAGTCAGTAGGTAGTTGTCTGTGGAGCCATCACTAACATCCACACTACCACTGCTGCCACCACTATAGTAGATCCTGTACCCAGTTGTATTCCCCAGTGGAGTGGGTGGGCTCCAAGACACTCGGATACTAGTGAGACCTTCCTGGACTGCCATCAGGTTAGTGGGAGCTGAGGCAACTGGAGGGAAACAGAAGTCACCTTCATGCTATGCAGTTACCTTATGTGCATACCTTGTACAGTGTAACTAGCTGAATCCTCAGATGATTTGTTATTAGCCACAGTACATGTGTAGAGTCCTCCCAGTCTCCCAGTCACAGTCAGGGTGTGGGTGTACTGTGAAGTCTCGTGATTATTTAACACAGTCTCAGTTCCTTCAGTGACAGTGACAGAGTCTCTGGTCCAAGTGACAGTGGTAGCAGGTCCACCAGTGGAGATACAGGTGAGGGTGAACTGAGGACTGGCTCCATTGAGGTCAGAGTCAATAGAGAATGTCATACCATCAGGTATCATGACATCTCCTGGATTGAGGGTGGAGTGGTTAATAAATGCACTGAAGTGCAGAACCCTCGGCAAATATAACACGCACATGTGTGAATCCTGGAAAATGTACGCGCTATTGAAAGTCAAGTAGCTCTGTACACTGCTGGAAGTGGTATAGCTTTGATGGAGCAGTATACTCATGCTTGTACTCCCTCATGCAGTAACCTCTGGTGCTTCGCTGCACATCGAACAGGAAAACAAATCACGGGTAAGCCAGAGTAGGCTAGATCTAATTAGCATATTGGCTCTTTCGCTTGTGTTTCACTCTATAACTCTCGAAAGCAGAAAAAATCCCCACAATACACACACACACACACACACACTTATAAAATAGCCCTCTAGACTGCTATATTTAGCATCTGCCTTTTAAGGACTTACACCCACACAATAGTGTACATAAATTTAACCCCTGGAAGTCAGACTAAACCAACTCCACTTGGTGAGTTTATTTGTAGAGTGTTCCAAGGTGTGTTTTATGTAACCATATCCTACCTATATAACCCTGTTTCCCTATTAATAAATACATAAAGGAAGCCTTTACACAAGCTACTCCAAAATTCTAAAGACTCTAGCAACTATCAACCTACATGTACAATACAATGCAATAACAAAGCCTGTGCCCACCAAGGAGTGGTCCCACCTTCCTGGTAGTCAGGTAGTAGGTCGGGAGATTAAAGTGACCAAAACCTGCTGCCTCTTGATGATCCAGCAAGGAACTCCCATGATGACTGGTCAACTGGCACATTTTTTTCATCAACAACCATGACATTACAGACATTTATACAGACTTATATAGTATCCACATGCACGTCAAATTTCCATGAGGTGTAGACTGCTGGAGGAATAGGCAGAGCATGCTGCACTGGTATTCAAACACCAACATTGTTGACCACGGACACAAGCCATCTCAAACCCTTGCACTCACCTTTTTCTTTCTTTCCTCATACCTCCACATGGATTTGCACTCCTCTTTCTCCCTTCCCTCCCCCCCCCCCCCCCCCCACACACACACACACACACAACTACAGTAACCCTCACTGTGTATGTGTGTTGAGGGTTAATTACACAAATCTACTTACCTCCTCCTCCACTGTTGTACAGTCCCACATAGACTGTCTGATTGGTGAATGTATCATCCTCTACCACACAGTAATATATCCCCTCAGATGGAGGATCAGTAGCAGTGTTCCTATGTAGTCGTACTACCATCGGACCTCTATTTCTCTCAAATCCTGGAACATTATCACTACCTAGATCACCAACTATAGTCCCATCTGGTGCATGCCAGTCTCCTCCGGAATTTGGACCATTGGGATTAGAGATATTATTAATACGGTTAGTATTACAGATGAGAGCAGTGCCACCAGTGGAGCCAATATCACTGATCATCACATAGCCATGGTTAGGGATGTAGTCATCATTCAGAGTAAGATGCACATTTGGAACTACAAAAATAGCAGGATAGCTATCACTACCACCTATGGTACTTTGTCAGATCATACCTATAGTGATAGCCACTGCAGCAGTCACAGTACTGGGTAGTGTATTGGAGGTGGCCACCATGGTAATGGAGTAGGTAGCCCCTGTCATTAGTCCAGTGATGGTGGCAGTAGTGGCAGTAGCTCCAGCCATCTCTGAGCCAGTGTGTCCTCCATCTTGCTGCTGGTAGTAGATGATGTAACCAGTCACAGTAGGTTCTCCTGATGGAGGTGTCCAGGAGACTTGTACACTGTCCACTCCATTCTGAGACACAGTCACACCAGAGGGAGGGGAGGGAGCTGGAGGGAGATTGTGTGCACATTACTGTTGTCATGACAGCTAGTCATCAAATATTTCATTCATGTTCATGACACATGTACATACCTTCCACAGTCAGCTGTGCTAGAGCAGTAGATGGTTTGTTATTAGTCACATTACATGTGTAGAGTCCTCCCAGTCTCCCAGTCACAGTCAGGGTGTGGGTGTACTGTGAAGTAGTGCGATTATCTAACACAGTCTCATTTCCTTCAGTGACGGTGACGGAGTCTCTGGTCCAAGTGACAGTGGTAGCAGGTCCACCAGTGGAGATACAGGTGAGGGTGAACTGAGGACTGGTTTCATTGAGGTCAGATTCCACAGCAAATGTCATCCCATCAGATATTGTGACTATTCCTAATATAAACAAACAATATCTCCATCATTCTTTCACTGACTACACATGTATACATATGGTAGTACACATAGCATATTCATGGCTGTGTGTGTACAGGTACAGACAACTACATGTAGGGATATACAAATGACCAATGAGATTCAGCCTATTGGAAAGAACACAATATATATGGTCCAGTATGAACATAGTTACTAAGCAGCAATAAGGACATTGCATGAAATACACTCACACAACACACACACACACTCACACACACACACACACACACACACACACACACACACACACACACACACACACACACACACACACACACACACACACACACACACACACACACACACACACACTCCACCCCTATGCAAGTGCAGAGTAATAACAAACACAAGTCATAGGACATGAACATATGAGACAATACTTAACTAGGTGAATTCTCAGTATTGTGGGTGAGTGGGAGCAGTACCCACCTATATGTTTGCATATAAGTGCGTGGGCACCCCTGGGGCACCACCGGGTCCAAAATATTGAACTGCATGCATAAAAAGATATCCGGTATTTTTGGTGACACACACTATGATGTAAAATAAGGTGGATTCACTCCCACTTATCCATCTTTCTTCCACAACACACTTATCACATACATAGTTAGTGTTGTTACATAATATCAACCTACATTTACCTCCTCCACTGCCATATAGTCCCACATAGACTGTCTCTCCAACTGATGGATCACTATCATTATGGACAGCATTGGTTGCAATAACACAGCGATATATACCGGATGGTCCAGTAGGATTGTTCCTACGGCGCATGTGGACTACTTGAGCTTGACGATCCTCATACATACATGTACAACCACTAGCTTCACCAGAAAATGGCAGTCTTGTATCACTACCCGGGGGAAACCAGTCTCCACGGCGTATTCCCTGCTCCTTACGACAACATGTCTCCAGGTCAGTGTGACACTGTACAGTATCACTATCACTGCCAATTCGATCATCCCCCACTTGACTGAGGTCCACATAGGAATGGTTGGATAGAATGGTTCCCATGAAGGAGACGTAAGGATATTCAGTCTGAGACTGGACCTCCACCAGAGACCAGAGGAGACACAGCAGAACACACAACAGTGTGGCCTTCATTGGAACCATCTCTACATGGAAATATCAGTCAAAGAATAGTTTATACATCATACATGGGATCTCCCTATAAATGATTACATCATACTGACTATGTGTTGAGCTGGCAATAGAAGCAGTGGAATAGGATATGGGGGGGGGGGCTGGCCCATCCAATAACTACCCAGCTACATATTTGAGTCAAGCATATGCAATCCAGTAGACTGTAAGCTACCACAAATTGGTCAGGTTTCTTCCCCCCGTTCCTACTCTTATGAGAAGTTTATCATAAAGTGAGTCTGGTGAAGGAGCTTTATATAATGAACATGACCTTCATGATCCTGTTTCACTTTGTCTTACACTACATGCACTGCACACTTATAAATATTCAGCATATCATCAAGGTATGTCACATATAGATCTACATGTATATGAATGATTCATATTTGTCTGTTGCTTAGGAACTAGATCTACCAACAGTATATAGTTGTAGCAAGCACAGCTTGTTTTACGCAGGGAACTCCACAAGGCTCATTACATAGATCTACATACCCATATACTGTTGTTAAACACCTTTCTGTCTCCAGTATAGCTATAAGCTGCCCTATCTGTCAACGACAGTCCACCTGATAGATCTACTGGTTGACGTACGATGCCGTTGCAGCTGGCGAAAGCTGAAAACCTTGTTAGAATAGGTTGTTTGTGTCCCCGTTCTTCCTGCAGAATTGAGAACATCCGCCCACAGATATACCAGTCATGTGCTAAGCAAAAGCATAATATTATGTTATGTAATACTGATGTTAACACTTAGGCCTGCGGCAATTATGCGGGCATAAAACTTGGAATAATAGGCAGGTAAAATAATGCTGGAATAATCGGATAAATTATGCGCGGAAATGTCACGTGCCCGCTCACGTATAACGCGCGGTTGATCATGACAGTATATAGTAAATGTACATGCAGCTCAGATACACTGTCTTCCACTGGTTTCAACTCACGATCCTCTACTTCTGGTGCGTCTACATTGCGGGACTACGTTGGTCCTCCAATATAACAAGCGTCATTGATTTGTCATTACTATTATTGGAGAATAATTACAGAATAATGGGAAGGATATAGGAGAATAAATGGGTAGAATCAAAAGAAGTGCAGAATAGAATAATAGGGGAAAAGTAGCATAATAGCCTCAGGCCTATTAACACTCCTACATGTATATAGCGATTAATTAACCCTCGGCGCGCATGCGCAGAAGGGTTACTGTAGTTGGTTCTGTGTGTATCTCTGTTGACCTCTGGAGCGTCTGTTCGTCCTGAAAATACTGTCGCGTACTCAGCGGGCAACGAAGGTAAAAAATTTGTGGGTTTTTCTCTGAAACCACTACGTTTAAAAGTTATGGCGTCATTTGCTTACCCGTGGCGTCCTACGAGGGAACTGCAGCGACATTCCGCGCACTTTTTCGACAGCATAGCCTTCCAAGGGTCCTAAAAAGGCTTAGCAATAGGCTAAACACTACCTGGAATACGACTGGATGTAAGGCAGCAAGCTTCTTTCTCTTTAGTCTCCGTCTTTCCTCTAGTCTAAGTCTTCCGTATACTTTCCGTTACACGTAATTAAAGTGCGTTTCAATAGCGCGTGCGCTTTTAAGGATTCGGGCATGCGCGTACGCCGAGGGTTCTGCACTTCAGTGCATTTATTTTGAATATACGTACATAGCACATACGTTTTACAAAAAAAATTAAGAAATATGAAGTGTAATATAAGGATTATTGTATAAAAATGAACTGAGACAAGATTGGGACTATGTACATCAACATACCTTTTAGTATATTGCGATTTCTGTGTCCCAATCTTCATTTTTATGCAATCCCTATATTACACTTCAAATTTCTATTTACTTGTCACACTATAAACTGTCTCGCTGGCTACAGAAAGCATTGGCATGAATTAAACACTGACATATGAATACTATCAGATCAATCAGACTGGGCTAGGGATGGATTGTCTCTGTTAGTACTAGGAGCTGATGTACTGCCACTACTAGGTGTGACGCTAGTCGAGGTGGGCGGGATCTCCGACTGTAAGTTGTAGTAGCTCAGGAAAGTCTTGGCCACATTCTTCCCTAGTTCATAATCTGATGTGTAGGTCAAGGAGAGAGAACATACAGTCTGTACCAGTATGTGAGTGGGTAGTGTGAGGATACAGGTCTCCTCTGTGTATGGAGCCTGTGTGTGGGAGTCATCGGTAGTGTAACTGAAGAATGAAACCTCCAGAGTGTAGCAGTGAGTGCGAGGGTCCAGACAGCCTCCCAGAAACCTGAGGGACATAGTAGGGAGAGAGTGACAGCAGAGAGGGGGGGGGAGGGGGAGAGAGGGGGGGGAGGGAGGGAGGGAGAGTGAGAGGAAGGAGGAGGGGCTTACCTTCTCCCAGTTCCTGCTTTCACAATGTCCCTGTTAAAGGAAGTCTTTCTCTGTGGAGAACAATACGTATTGGGCAGTTTTTTTTAGGGGGAGAGGGATGTCCAGTGGTGCTGTGTTTTGTCAGTTATCCACTTTGAAATACAGAGTAACTATGACAGTTCACTGACTAATGTTGTGAAACTACTGTCCTGCCCTATACCCTCTGACACTATGTGCACTGTCCAGGGATTACCACCTACCAACCTACCCCCTACCCCCCTGTCATACCTACCCCCACCCCCCTTGTCAGAGTATCCGTGTATGCTAGAGTAACTCTGGCAGTAGATGTACTTTTCTATGCTTCTCACAAATTAAGGGATCTTGGTAGGAATACACCAATGTGGTACAATTACCATGGTTGGAGAACTTTTTGGAGGAGAATCTAAAGGACAAATGTATGGTCTCCTTCACTCATACTTTTCTTACACTACACCCACCAGGTGGTTTAGTGTATACACTAAACCACTGAGTGGTTGTAGTGTAACCGGTTTGTACCACAGAAGCCATAGAGATCAAAGAAACCACTGCTCATGAATAATTCATATCGTAGTGTATGGCGTACTGACTCAGCACTAAGACAGTACATGTACTTCTTAGTGATGAGTCAGCACACCATACACTACGATATGAATATTAATGAGCTAAGACAATGCTGTTTTGATAGTGGGGCTAGTCTTACAGGATTTGTACTACAGCCGGTTTCTTTGATCTCTATGGCTTCTGTGGTACAATTCTGTATACTATGTTTGAGTTCTCCTGATATTCAGGTTGACACACTTTGCCTTGAGTTGTGTTGCTTTGTATGTGTGATTCAACCCAGCCAGCTGAGCTGCTTCGGTCACTCAGTTGGTAAAGCAAATAGATGCATGTACATATATGTACTAGTCCTACCTACATGTAGAACGCAGACTGTCACGGGTTCAAGTCCCACCTGAGGCAGCTCATTGAATAATGACTGTCTTGGGTGAGTTGCATTGTGTTGAGAGTCTCTTGGTTTGATGACATGTGGCACAATGCATAGATACACTAATATAAACAAGAGCTAGGGACTTACAGAAATTGTGCATACAGGAATTATGCAGACATGAATCTGTCTTTCTCTACATTAGACACAATATGTTATGATGATGCATGTCACCTGAAGAGGTATGCTACAAATCCTATTCGTAGTACATTGACAAACACTGCTAAACAAATAGCCACAATGAATTTTGTGCTTCATCGAATGCACTTCAAAGGCCACATTGATCCATGGTGCCGAGAGAACTGTGTTAGAAGCAATGAAAATGGTATGTGTATGCATATTCACCTGCACATGTATAATCTCTCTTGATAAGAGCTGAAACTTTAATAAAGAGTGTTTCACAAGTGACTATATACATGTATGCACTGTATTATATATGTGTACATGGGCTACAAAATGAAATGTGTACAGGTCAACAGTGAAATTTGTGAGCAGACATTTTCATGGATGTCACGTTATGCAAAGATAACGAGACACATGAATAGAGAGCGTTTTTTGTTCATTATATATATTTGTGAACTCCATTACAGATACAAGTAATACACACAACCTCTACATACATGCAAAATTCCTTTCTAATTACACACATGAATACGTGTATGTGCATAAAAGTGCATCCTAATCAGGCATGAAGTTGGAATGGTAATCCCTGGACAGTACACATACTGCCAGATTTTCACTTTCAATTTGAGGTTGATTTCACTTTTAATGATATCAAGGTAAAAAATGTGTGAAAAATAACCAGTATACAAAAATTGGATGTGTTGTGATGTAAAATGCGTGTAATAGCTTAAAAAGTGCTTTTCACATTTTTGCCATGTTTTCCATCTTCTTCTTCTTCTTCTTCTTCTTCTTCTTATTATTCTTGAAGAAGCGTAACTCAATAACCATAAAGTCAATGAAGTTGAATCTTTGCATGTGGAAATGTATTATTACGAACTGGGGAATAGAGGTATAATATTGTTAACCCTTGTAGTTCTTGTACTACTGATCGTTATCTCTCCCAGCAATGTATTATGAATGATGATAACTAATGAGCAAAACTCAGCAACCATGGTAACCATCAACCTGAAAGTTAGCATGTGTAGAGATACCATCGCTAATAGCAACATAACAAAATTATTTGTTGTTAACCCTTGTGACTCTTGTAATACTGATGTTAATACTCCTCTCAATGTAATACATGTACATGTCACACAGCAGCACTGTGTATATAGGGATTGCTATGGTCTATCCTCATTAAAACCATATATAAGGTTTTTTTCATCACTTTCACTTTCAGTTTTCTGCTTACTGGATTTCTGTTAACATAAATATGTGTGATTATAAAATGGTAGATAAAGGGGTTAAATTAACAAAGTCTATTTTGTAAATTGTTCATCTTCCAACACTACTTCTTCCACTTGAAAAAGCATAACTCACTAATGGTAACACATTTAAACATGAAATTTGGTACAGTGATATAGTTCCACTGTGGGTATAGTGCATCGTCATGTTAAAAACAATGTACTTCTTGTAAAATAAACAAAATAGCCTCAGGACATGTATAATAGTGGAGGCCACACAATCCTATATCTGACTAATAAAAGCCCTGCTAAATGTGAAATTTGGAATGATAGTATAGTTTAATACCCCAATGATCAACGTTGTGATAAAATCTCTGTAAACAATGTAAATCTTGTAAAACAAACAACAAATAGCCTCAGGCAAGTATTTCTGTATCTCACTAACAATAGCTCCCCTAAATGTGGAAATTGGTGTATGGGTAAAGCTTAATACCTCAGTGATCAACATTGTGATAAAATCTATGTAAACCATGTAAATCTTGTACAAAATAGCCTCAGGCAAGCATTACTGTATCTCACTAACAAAAGCTCCGATAAATGTGGAAATTGGTGTATGGGTAAAGCTTAATACCTCAGTGATCAACATTGTGATAAAATCTATGTAAACCATGTAAATCTTGTACAAAATAGCCTCAGGCAAGCATTACTGTATCTCACTAACAAAAGCTCCACTAAATGTGGAAATTGGTGTGATGGTAAAGCTTAATACCCCAATGATCAACATTGTGAAAAAATCTATGTAGCTAAACCATGTAAATCTTGTACAAAATAGCCTCAGGCAAGCATTACCATATCTCACTAACAAAAGCTTCACTAAATGTGAATATTTGTATGATGGTAAACCTAAGTACTGGCAATTACATAGTACACAGAGCCTATAAGTCTTCATGCACACACTATTATCTGTACTGCTAATTCAGTTTAACTGATGCAATGCATTATAGCTAATACGTTTGTATCCAAGTTTGTTAACGTACCCATATTGTTACGTTGATATAACATAACATGTCTGTGTCCCAATCTTGTCTCCTTTCTTTTATTCCTATCCCTATATTTCCTTTCAAATTTCCTAAATTTTTTATTTACTTGTCTCCTGTCATTTTTTTCTGTACCTAGGTACATACAATTCGCTATTTTGCAGTTAACTTGGTTACAAACGTATTATCTGGAGGCTGAGTTACGGAGAGCAGACCAGGCAGAGTGCAAGGGAGAGAGGAAGGAACACCATTCTGGAGTGGACCAAGGAGCAGGGAGTGAGCCAGCACCATCACATGACACAGGGAAAATTGACAAGCTAGAAGCTCTTGAGCTGCAAATGAGACAACGGGCACTGCAGTCTCTCCTGGCTAAGAAAAAGGAACAGAAGCCTTAGCTAGGTCATTTTCATCACCTTTCACATTACGTCATGTATTTATTCATGAGTTGTCCGCCCACCCAAAAGAAAAAACGAGAGGGGAGTGGCAGGTGATGGCTCGCAGCTTGGTCTTCCTTCTCGTGGTTCTCCAGTTCTTGCTACTATCTCAACTCTCACTGCAACGGTGTTTACGATCCTCTCTGAGAGTGACGTAAAAGGAATGTTACCAGATATATTAAAGGTAAGAACAGTGATTCTCTCTCTCTCTCTCTCTCTCTCTCTCTCTCTCTCTCTCTCTCTCTCTCTCTCTCTCTCTCTCTCTCTCTCTCTCTCTAATTGAAAGCTGTATGTTGTGTAGGGACTGAGAATGAAGCAGGTGAAGCAGCTGTGTCTTGATCAACTAAAGAACATGTCACAAGAAGACATCACAGAGATACTGGACCCAGGTAGCACAGCCAGACCCATTAATGTCGATGCAGCTGTTCTTGAATTGCTAGCTCCTCAGACAGCAGGCAGCAGTCCTGGTGAAGACATGCTATCAGCTACGACTGTTAGTACAGCTTCCTCCTCAGCACAGCTGTCTAGCTCTGCTGTGGGTGTTAAGTCTGGGGAGAAGACTAATAATGTATCTGGAACTGAAGGAGCAGCAGAATTAGCAGAAGGGAGTGGGAGAGAACATGGTGAGATGATAAAAATGGAGACTAGTCCAGTGACTGAAGGAAAAGAGAAAGAGGGAAAGTCATCTGTCAGTGATGTCAGTGAAGATGAGAGTATGGCTCACACCAACTGCTCAACACAAACAATGGAGTGTGACACAACCACAGAAGAACTGATTGCCGACCAACAGGAGTTGACTATCACACAGGGGATCTCGTCTGATAGTGGCACTGATAGTGATGATAGCAGTTCAATGAGTGAATTAGAGGATTGTTGGCTCTGTGATTTCCCCGAGGAGGTGTCTGAGTGGGCTCGTCTGCAGGAGATAGAATTCAGACGCCGGGCTCTGGAGGCGGAGTTACGGAGAGCAGACCAGGCAGAGTGCAAGGGAGAGAGGAAGGAACACCATTCTGGAGTGGACCAAGGAGCAGGGAGTGAGCCAGCACCATTACATGACACAGGAAAAATTGACAAGCTAGAAGCTCTTGAGCTGCAAATGAGACAACGGGCACTGCAGTCTCTCCTGGCTAAGAAAAAGGAACAGAAGCCTTAGCTAGGTCATTTTCATCACCTTTCACATTACGTCATGTATTTATTCATGAGTTGTCCGCCCACCCAAAAGAAAAAACGAGAGGGGAGTGGCAGGTGATGGCTCGCAGCTTGGTCTTCCTTCTCGTGGTTCTCCAGTTCTTGCTACTATCTGATGCTCACGGCGAAAGGTGAGCAGAATGGCGCGCCTTTGTGCGAAATAAGCCTGCATGGGAAGAGTCTTACCCGAGATCCTACAATACATGATCTTGGGTGAGAGTTCCAGGTTCGTGTATCTCTCTCTCTCTCTCTCTCTCTTCTCTCTCTCTCTCTCTCTCTCTCTCTCCCCCAGTGAGCCTACTACTCCCAGCAAACAACGGCCTGCTCCCTCAAGACCTAAGGACGTCCGTAACGTCCTCCTGATGGTGGCAGACGATGGAGGCTTTGAAAGCGCCATTTACAACAACTCTCACTGCAAGACTCCCTTCTTGAACGAGCTGGCTCAACGGTCGGTAATATTCAACCAGGCCTACACTTCTGTCAGCAGCTGTTCTCCAAGTCGATCGGCTATACTAACTGGCATTCCACAGCATCAGAATGGCATGTATGGACTGTACCAAACCTACCATCATTTCCACTCATTCGATGCTGTTCAGAGCCTACCATGGATCCTGAATCACACAGATAAATACTGGGCAGGGATCATTGGGAAGAAGCATGTCGGGCCTGATGATGTGTATCCGTTTGCTTACTCATTTACAGAAGAGAACTATCCCATTGACGAGATAGGGAGAAACATCACTCTAATTAAAGAACTTGCTTCGGATTTTCTCCAGTTGGCCCAGCACAAACAACAACCTTTCTTTCTCTACATCGGTTTCCATGATCCTCATCGCTGTGGGCACAACAACCCACAATATGGTGTCTTTTGTGAGAAATTTGGAGATGGGAGCCCGGGAATGGGACGTATCCCAGACTGGAACCCAATCAGCTACACACCCGATGAGGTCTATGTTCCTTATTTCACTCAAGACACCCCAGCAGCGAGGGCCGACCTTGCAGCCCAGTACCGTACTATATCACGTTTGGACCAAGGGATCGGGCTGCTCCTTGAGCTGCTCAAGAACTACTCATTTGATGACAATACACTTGTTATATATACATCCGACAATGGTATCCCTTTTCCAAACGGCCGCACAAACCTCTATGACTCTGGGATGGCTGAACCGCTCCTAATTTCTAGCCCTTTTTCTAAATCACGATGGGGCCAGTATAGCAATGCAATGGTCAGTACCACCGATTTAGTACCGACCATACTGGACTGGTTTGGTCTCCCTTTGCCAAATTACACCCTCTTTGGTCCCAATCCAGTTTCCCCTCTCGGAAATTCTCTGCTCCCCATTCTGGATACGGAACCGGACATAGGTTGGGACGAGGTGTACGCCAGCCACAACCTCCACGAGGTCACCATGTTCTACCCAATGAGGGCTATTCGCACAAGAAGGTTTAAACTCATCCACAACATGTACTTCAAAATGCCCTTCATGATAGATCAAGACTTCTTCATATCACCAACCTTTCAAGTAAATATTTACTTTTGATGTTGAGTTACACAGGCCAGAGAAAGTAAGATGGAATGAGAAAGACAAACTTCCATCCGGAGTTGAACCCAGGTCTAATGACCAGCAAACCAGCACACTAGACACTGAGCCACGATCACCAGACAAAAGTCTGTCCTCTCATTCCCTCTTCCAGACAGAAGTTTGTCTTTCTCATTCCCTCTTGCTTTCTTCGGCCAGAAGTAAATAGATCTGTTACCAGTTCAACTAAGATATTTAACATTTCAAGTAAATAGTCAAAGTGTCCTGTTTATTGATGTGCAGGGTGTCCTGATTAGTGAGGTGTCCTGATTTCAGGGGTTGAATTGTACACAAATATAGTGTTTAGGACAGCAAACTGTCCTGTTTATTGAGGTGTTCTCACTCAGGGTGTCCTGATTAGAGTGGTACCAGTACATTGTTGCTACAGGATCTCCTGAATCGGACAGTCAATGGAGAGGAGACCCATTGGTTTAAGACTTTGAAGGAGTACTACTATCGAGACCAGTGGGAGCTGTTTGATTTGGAGAAAGATCGAAAGGAGCTCAATAATGTAGCGTACGACGCAGGATACAAAGTTGACCTCAAGGAGCAGCTGCTGAAGTGGCAGAATGCAACTAACGACCCTTGGATCTGTTCTCCTGATGGTGTGTGGGAGAATAAAGGAGACTATCCCAGAATGGGGGTCTGTCTGTCGCAACATAATGAACTTGATGGTGTTTGATGTGTGTGTGTGTGTGTGTGTGTGTGTGTGTGTGTGCGTGCGTGCGTGCGTGCGTGCGTGCGTGCGTGCGTGCGTGCGTGCGTGCGTGCGTGCGTGCGTGCGTGCGTGCGTGCGTGCGTGCGTGCGTGCGTGTGTGTGACTTCACTTGACTTTGTATCATGCTGTTTGTGTAGTCTCTGTTTGGTTCAGCTGCCTGTGCAGAATTGAGAAGACCCGCCCACAAACAATAATACCAGCTCAGCATCATGTCTACTGTCACTTACGACCTACAAACCAATGAAAGTCCATCAGAGAGTCAATCAGAGGGTCAATCAGAGAGCCAGCCACTGGTATCAGACGACGTGTCATCATATCGTAGAGTGAGATGGCTGAGAACTGTAGGAAGATGGACAAACGACAACCGCCTCCTCATCCTGACCGTCCTCTCTGTGTTAGTGGGCATCGTGGTAGGCCTCTGTGTACGCCAGGCCCACCCAGGACGAGTAGCCGTTGAGCTCCTATCTCTACCAGGAGAACTATTTCTTCGCATGCTCAAATGCTCATTCTCCCACTCATCATGTTTAGTTTGATGGCTGGACTTGGGTCCCTTGACACAAAGGTCGCAGGCACACTAGGTTGGCGTACAATACTGTATTATATGACCACCACTCTGATAGCTGTTGTACTGGGGCTCACACTGGTGATGGTGATACAACCAGGAGGGAGAGGGAAGGTGGACAAGCCATGTAATAACTCCACCTTCTCAGTTCAAGGTCATGAGCTAGAGACACTGGATGCCATCCTGGTCCTGATGAGGTGAATGCTGTCTCTCTAGACCCATACACTGAGTCCTCTAGTTAGGAACAAAGGAAGTAGAAGTAGTGAGGTGTCTTGGTGGAAAGGTATACACAAACATGCTATTTGGGATGGTAAAGTGGTGTTTGTTTTAACTATTTTGAGTCTAAACTGAAGTTATTTCAGTATTAAAACTCATTTTCTTACAGAAACATTTTTCCTAACAACCTTGTTGTGGCCACATTCAAACAGGCTCAGACCACCTACAGCGATGAAATAGTTAAATATGAGTAGAACGACGAGAATTTCACTAACTGTTCAGCTGCTATAGACCTGATCCAAACACTAGAGCTAGACTGTCAAAAAATATCACATAGTGCAGTCTTACCTCTTCTGCATCAAGCTACGTTCATCCAACTGTGCAGCAGGTGTTGCGAAAATGCCAAGAATCTTTACGCTTGTGAGCGTTTATACACTGTACATTTTCACGACAAGCGCAGAAGTGACAGAAAGCGGCAGGGGTCAGAGGGAGGGGCTACAAGCCAAAGGAGGCGGGGCTCACACGCGTTTGCCGCTGCTCAGATATTCCATCTGGGAATGGACCTCCACCAGACCTGAGGCCACACAGCAGAGCTGCTGTACCCTACACCTCCTGCAAATATCAACAGCCATAGCTACAGACCCAGACACTGACTTAAATTCATCAATCACTGACTATGCTGGCTGTGGTGTCTAATCGGTTTGTCCTTCAGCAAGAGCCTGTAAAATACTACAATTGAAAATAATGAATTCCACACTGATAGAAACTAGTACATGTCCATCGTTCTGTATCTACAAAGTAGATCTACATCCATTAACATAAGAGAGTCATTCAGTTGTACAGTTATACTGGTTCATAGAGGGAGTCCCCAGCAGGAGGTTGGGAGGAGTGAGGGGTGGCAGCCTCTGTTGGGAGTCGACAGGCAGCATCAGGCTCACTGTAGACAATGGATAGCTAACATGGAATACCTGCCCATGTTTCCATACATTAAACACCACTGGTATACTGACATGTATGATGGTTCCCTTGAGACCTTAGTCAGCTCATAGGCCTCATTAGATTTAGTTGAAATATAAACTGCACTCATTTGACTTCTGTACAGGAGAAACATGATGTAAAGTGATAATAAAGGTTCCATGAGAAGAAATCATTATCACATACAACCTCAGGGGAGTAGTGCCCTCTGCGATTCCTTAATAACAGAACCACTACTACAACGACAGTTACAGCAATGATCAATACCACTACCACTGTCACTGCTCCACCAGTAGCAGCTGCATTGATGTCAGTCTGACAGTCAGTTGGAGCTGAGTATTGAGAGAGTGTAGCTATGTTAGAAGAGTGTCACTGACAGTTGAAGCTATGATACTAGCGTGTTGCTATTTCTATTACTAACACTACATGCAACATTCAAAGGTGGAGTTACACACATTATTATTGTCTGTATACCAGCTGTTTACTGCTTTCACTTCAACTAACTACATGAACATAAGATTGCAGTGTACTTGATACCATTTTCAACAGTAAAGATGATGAATTGACTGGTCATACTACCAGCTGGATTGACCACTGTGACTGTGATAGTGTATCGAGTGTCACTCTTCAGTCCTCCTATGGTGTAGGTGTTGCCAGGTGCATCTACCCTCACATGATTATCATCAGCCTTAGTAGCGACACCAGCTTCTCGCCACACAACTTCAGAATATGTCACATGTTCACCAACACTCCAGGAGAGGGTGATGGAGTTAGAGGTGATCTTTATAGAGTCCATATCAATAGTAGGCTGGTCTGGAGGAGGAACTGGAGAATGTACAATGTATGTAGGTAATCATGCACCTATGAAACCCTATTGTACACACAGTGTGGACTCATATTAAATGACCTGTACACATCCTCACCTAACATGACCTCCATATCTGCTGCTATACTCTCACTAGGGAGGTGTTGGGATGTGGCCACAATGGATATGGTGTAGCTCTCTCCATTCTGAAGACCAGTCAGTGGGTAGTTGTCTGTGGAGCCATCACTAACATCCACACTGCCACTGCTGCCACCAAAACGCAGGGCCGGCGGAGACGGTGGGGCAGGTAGGGCATTTGCCCTACCACTTTTTGGTGGTCCATACAGGAAATGACGTAGCTATAATGATATTATAGTGAAGTAGGCTAGCTGCGTTCGCAATCACGCAAATTAAGCCCGCCAATGTACCAGTACGCGCTATAGCCTAGTCCGAAGTCGTCCGATTTCACTTCGTACGCCGCGGCCGCGTAATGCCCTTCGGGTGCGCATGCGCGCCCTTTAGCCCGCATTGCAGTTGCCCTACCACCATTTATGGAGCTGCTCCGGCCCTGCTATAGTAGATCCTGTACCCAGTTGTATCCCCCAGTGGAGTGGGTGGGCTCCAGGACACTCGGATACTATTGGGACCTTCCTGGACTGCCATCAGTTTTGTGGGAACTGAGGCAACTGGAGGATAATTAGAAAGTCATCTCTTCCATGGGTGTATGCACATATGAAAATCTTTTGCACAACATTACAGTATACTTCCACTGCATACCTTGTACATGGAGGTGTACTGAGTCCTCAGATGCTTTGTTATTAGCCACAGTACATGTGTAGTCTCCTCCCATTCCTGATCCTCCAGTCACAGTCAGGGTGTGGGTGTACTGTGAAGTAGTGCGATTATCTAGCACAGTCTCAGTTCGTTCAGTGATAGTGACAGAGTCTCTGGTCCAAGTGACAGTGGTAGCAGGTCCACCAGTGGAGATACAGGCGAGGGTGAACTGAGGACTGGCTTCATTGAGGTCAGAGTCCACAGTGAATGTCATATTACCAGACATTGTAATGTCTCCTGAACACAAAGTACATGTAGTTCACATGTTGACTAGCTAACACACAAGTAATAGATTAGTAATCAGAATGGTAGTTACAATATACCTCCTCCTCCACTGATGTACAGTCCCACATAGACTGTCTGATATGTGAATGTATCATCCTCTACCACACAGTAATATATCCCCTCAGATGGAGTACCAGTAGCAGTGTTCCTATGTAGTCGTACTACCATAGGACCTCTATTTCTATCAAATCCTGGAACATCATCAGTACCTAGATCACCAACTATAGTCCCATCTGGTGCATGCCATTCTCCTCCAGAATTTGGACCATTGGGATTAGAGATATTATTAATACAGTTAGTATTACAGATGAGAGCAGTGTCATCAGTGGAGCCAATATCACTGATCATCACATAGCCATGGTTAGGGATGTAGTCACCATTCAGAGTGAGATACACACCTGGAATCAAGTACAAACCGAAGGAATATTATGTGAGCATGTCAAAGTATGTGTGTCATACGAAATAGTACACAGAGTGCGCATGTGATGCCATAGTTACAGTCAAATTAGGTGAGAACAGGCTACATACACTGAACATCTTCTCAAACATAAGGTGCTCACACACTTCTCATGTACATAATACACTTGTATACTTACTTGGAAGAGTCTCAATAATAACTGGAGGATCACTGTATACTCCAATACCAGCACTGTTCACTGCTGCCACTTCAATGGAGTAGGTAGTGGATGGCATCAGACTTGAGATAGTGGCCTCAGTGATAGAGACATTCCTAGTCTGTGTACTCCCACTCCCCTGTACCCTATACCGCACTGAGTAGCCTGTTATGTCTCCATTGTGGTGGATGCAGTCCACTGCCCCCCACTGGACAGTGATGTTGGAGGAGGTCACCCCAGACTCTCTCACAGAAGTAGGAGCAGCAGATGGAGCTGTGTGTGAGAGGTTCAGAATAGAGCAGAGAGAAGACACAGGTACCTCTATGAAGTATACTAACCAGCGGCCATTGTAGTGGCTGTGGTGGTGTCTGATACAGTGTTCCCATTACTCAACATTACAGTCACAGTGATGGAGTACTGAGTACCCTCCTGCAGGCCAGTCAGTGTTGTCTCAGTAGCAGTAATACCAGTGATGTCATCAGAGTCAGTGAAACACTGAGTGTTAGTGTTGGAGTAGGAGATGGTGTAGTCACTAGTAGCTGTCACACCCCCAAACAGTGTCCATGAGATAGTCACAGAGGTAGAGGTAGTGGAGTCAACAGACACTGACAGTGCATCTGTAGAGTGACATATAGACTGTATCATGTAGGGATGGTGATGATATGACTAGTAGACTTAATACAAAGTGGCTCAAACTCTGAAACACTGCAGCCTTTTAGATACATACAATGTAACATTTACCTGGTCTACAAGCACATGTAATGGCAACTGTTAAAGTGCGTGGAACTTCTTCTTAGACCAGTATAGCCGCATTCCCAGGCTGAATTAAGACGCGGAGAAACGGCCTGGTACCGAATATTTGCACATGCACAAGAATTCCGTTTATTTTACAGATACATTTTACGACCGACGACAGTCAGTGCTTGTGACACATCACTCAACTGCATGATGGAATTTAAATACAAAGCTGTTGCATAACCATCCTGAGCGTATAAAGATAAGTATTTTACTGATTGGCCCAAACCTGGGTAGCTCATACTACACGCATGTGTGAACAGTCATACCAGGCCGTTTCTCTGCGGCTTTGAATCAGCCTGGGAATGAGGCTAAGACCTGTGATGGAGCCCACACATGTGTACATAATCCTAGACTGGTACACAACTATGGTACCACACACACTACTGACCAGCAGTTTGTATGATGTGTGGCATGCTATACACTCCAATACCAGCACTGTTCACTGCTGCCACTTGAATGGAGTAGTTAGTGGATGGATTTAGACCAGGGATGGTAGTTTGTCTGGTATCACCTCCTGAGACATTCCTAGTCTGTGTACTCCCACTCCCCTGTACCCCATACCGCACTGAGTAGCCTGTTATGTCTCCATTGTGGTGGATGCAGTCCACTGCCCCCCACTGGACAGTGATGGTGGTGGAGGTCACACCAGACTTTCTCACAGAAGTAGGAGCAGCAGATGGAACTAAAAATTTACCAAGAAGAAAATTAATATATGCACCGCTCCACATGTAGTTACTTCATAGCATGTATACTGTACCAGTCTATCTTTGACAAGTGTCTTACTTATAAATGTAAGTTGATACAGACTGAGATGTGGAACATTTCACCATGTGATCACTCACCATATTCCTCAGTCTCTCCAGTCATAGTGTTACTGGAGGTAGAACCAGCTGGATTAGTGACAGTGACAGTGATAGTGTAAGTAGTCCCTCCTCTCAGGCCAGTTATGGTGTGGTTGGTATAGTTGCCAGTATTGGTAAGACTGCTACTTAATACCCCACCAGGACACTCTCCTGATGTCCATATCACTGTATAGCCAGTCACCACTGAGCCATCAGGAACACTCCAGGAGAGAGAGATGGAGGAATTTGATGGATTGATTGTAGTGATACTAGGCCGACCTGGAACTGGACAAAGAAATAATTCATGATATTGAACCATGCACTAGTATTACATTCCACATACACACTTGGAGGTACATAACATACAAGAGGAAAAATATTTTCATTAAATTTGGAAATGACAGTGACAAAAGCCCCTAAATTTTTAGGTGCACAATTTTGCCGTTTTCACGGATTGGGATAACTCCATGAAAATTAAGCTTGCGTATAGTATAGGGGGTAACAAATGTACTGGTGGAATTCAAATTGTTTTAGTGATACCAATCCATGTGTGCCTCTAACTATACACTATTAGAAACAAGTACAGGAGGGGGTCAATAGACTGTGAAGAAGATGGAGAAATCAGCAGTTTAGCAATTTTTGGTGTGCCGTAGTTGTGGCATAGTTGACCTACATTGAGAGTCCTAAGGTGTGTCAGTACCATCCCTACAGTCTACTGACTTCCACTACCAGCCTCTCCCTCCTTGTCCTTGTGTACAATAGCTACACATGATACATATGTGTACATGTGGGGCAGAAGCAGAGGAGGAGGTCGGACAAGCATGATGTTTTGAAAAAGCAATTTTTGCTGACACAGCAATCCTATACCAGTAGCGAATACACGTGTTTTTGTAAAGCTTCTGTAAACCATGCTAAACAAGGATCGACTAAGGTTAGTACATACTTTAGCCTAAGAATTTAGAAAAGTAAAAGTGGTGATCCTGAGCCATATCCCCATCGATAAGGCGTGTAAAATATAAGGTACCATATTGATCTTTCCTTACGACTTTTTACGAAGGTCATTCTTGTCATGCATCTTTAGTCTTAGATTTACTACTTCAAAAAGCTCCAAAGTAAGCCAGGCGATAAGCTAAAGCTTTCACTGGCCTAGGGGTCATTCAATTTCTTTACGTCATACATGTAAATTACTTGTTAGACTTCCACTGGGACTGAAGAAGGAAGACCCTGAGACTTGCATACTACAACACAACTCGAGCTTCCTGGTCACAAGTAACTGTGTTTAGTTATGTAACCATGGACCCTACAGCTAGGATTATATACATGTAAAGTTATCAAAATTAATAGCCTAAATGATGGAAACACTATCAGTGCCAAGTCATTGTTAAAGATCCTGAAAAAAACTCAGGATCCAGCTGGGATTCGAACCCAGTACCTTCTGATTACTAGTCAGACACTCTTACCACTGAGCCACTGGATCTCCTGTGGCAGAGGAGTGTAGGATGGATGTTAATATCCTAAGGATTGAGTTCAAACCCAGACAAAGACTTGGCTACCCAGGCAAGGCATATACAACATGCATGAACATGTACCTAGACCAATGTTCACTGTCACAGTATCACTAGGGAGGAGTTGAGATGAGGTTGTGGCCAAGGTCACAATGGATATGGTGTAGATGCCTCCATTCTGAAGATCAGGGAGTAAATGGTATGTGGAGCCATCACTAACATTCACACTGCCACTGCTGCCATCACTATAGTAGATCCTGTACCCAGTTGTATCCCCCAGTGGAGTGGGTGGGCTCCAAGACACTCGGATACTAGTGGGACCTTCCTGAACTGCCATCAGGTTAGTGGGAGCTGAGGCAGCTGGAGGGAGGATATTGAACATAGTACCAAATTAATGTGGTATGTGTACTATAAAAGCACTGAAGTGCTAAACCCCTTGGCATGTATATAATGTGCACATGTGCCGAACCTCGAAAGTGCATGCACTATTGAAACACAGTTGAAAGCAGCGCATTTGGTGAGCAGAGAGAGCACACCTTGTCATGACAACAGGCCAATATGCACTAGAAATCACATATAACATTACGGTATGTACGGTGTGAGTCACAGAAAAATCAGCCCACTGACACAACTAGGTGGTCCTGTTCCGCTCGCCAATTATGTGTATACAGAAGACTCTTAGGCAAAAGACGGACACTAAAAAGAAAGAAGCTCGTTGCCTTACATTGAGTTGTAGGCGGGATTTAGCCCATTGTTAGTCTTTTAGGACCCATAGAAGGCTCTGCCGTTGAAAGTGTGCGGAATGTCACTGCACTACCCTCATAGGATATCACGGTAAAGCAAATGACACAATAACTTGTGTATATCCGTTCTTATAAAAGTCTGCTTCGTGTTGCACCGAAGCCATCAGTACCTTCATATAAGCTTACAGTGTCCAAGAAATAGGTCATCAGCATAGTCATACGAAATGTGTATGCAACACTTAAATAAAGGCAGTGATCTCTAAGGCATTGAGACACATACATGTAGAGTTGAAGTACTGTATCACTAGTACCTTGTACAGTGTAAGTAGCTGAATCCCCAGATGGTTTGTCATTAGCCACAGTACATGTGTAGAGTCCTCCCATTCCTGATCCTCCAGTCACAGTCAGGGTGTGGGTGTACTGTGAAGTAGTGCGATTATCTAACACAGTCTCAGTTCCATCAGTGACAGTGTCAGAGTCTCTGGTCCAAGTGACAGTGGTAGCAGGTCCACCAGTGGAGATACAGGTGAGGGTGAACTGAGAACTGGCTCCATTGAGGTCAGAGTCCACAGTAAATGTCATCCCACCAGGTATTGTGACTATTCCTAATATAAACAAACAATATCTCCATCATTCCTTCACTGACTACACATGTATACATATGGTAGTACACATAGCATATTCATGGCTGTGTGTGTACAGGTACAGACAACTACATGTAGGGATATACAAATGACCAATGAGATTCAGCCTACTAGGCTGACAGCTCCACCAGTTCACATCATGTATTATCAGGACTATATGGACATATGGTATTGACTGTACTGAAGTAGAAGCTGGAGAACATTGTTTAATATTCTGTTGTAGCCTGGGAAGCCATAGGATGAAAAGTTCCATGCCTAGTATATTACCAGTACCAGTACTGCACGGGGGGTTCTATCCAGTGGGGGGGGGGGGGGGGGGGGGAGCTTCCCCCCCAAACACCCCCCAAACATTCCAGCTCCCCCCCTTGTTAGTGTAGCCTGTATGCTTGCAGTAACCTAGTCTATTTGACTTCATGTTTATTTGTATACCCAAAAATTTTAAACAAAATGGCTCTTTGCACTAGATTGCATCTCTGGCAATGTAATTTTCCCAGGGAGGATGCCCCCGGACCCCCCCTACTCTGCTCGGTGCTAGCACACCTCACAGCTCCCCCTCCCCCCAATACAAAAATCCTAGATAGAACACTGTGCACTGTCAATATTACTGATGCTGGGCAATGTTGTAAACTGAGGCAAGACTACATTTTGTAGTTGGCCTTGGGTAAGGCAGTATTTAAGCTTTGTAGCAAGTCTTATACATATAGCTGGAAATATTTAGACATTGTGTGCACGGATGACGAAATATCGAAACTGCATGCAAAAAAGATGATTTGGTATATTTCAACCTGACAATGTGTACACAATTTCCAGCAGTACAACTAGGTAAGCTGTTGCCCACTTAATAATTACACGTATATATTAGGCATGGGATATAACTCTTCCACAAACATATTCACTTGCAATCACGTACCTCCTCCACTGCCATATAGTCCCACATAGACTGTCTCTCCAACTGATTCATCACTGTCATTATGGACAGCACTAGTTCCAATAACACAGCGATATATACCAGATGGGCCAGTAGGATTGTTCCTACGACGCATGTGGACTACCATATCTTGACGATCTTCATAAATATCACCTGGTTCACTACGCCATGGCAGTCTTGTGTCACTACCAGGAGCAAACCAGTCTCCACGGTGTATTCCCTGTTCAATACGACAACATGTCATCAGGTCAGTGTGACACTGTACAGTATCACTATCACTGCCACTTCGAGTATCCCCCACTTGACTGAGGTCCACATAGGAATGGTTGGATAGAGTGGTTCCCATGAAGGAGATGTAAGGATATTCAGTCTGAGACTGGACCTCCACCAGAGACCAGAGGAGACACAGCAGAACACACAACAGTGTGGCCTTCATTGGAACCATCTCTACATGGAAATATCAGTCAAAGAATAGTTTATACATCATACATGGGGATCTCCCTATAAATGATTACATCATACTGACTGTGTGTTGAGCTAGCAACAGAATAGGATATGGGGGGGGGGGGGGGGGGGGGAATGGCCCATCCAATAACTACCCAGCTACATATTTGAGTCAAGCATATGCAAACCAGTAGACTTTAAGCTACCACAAATTGGTCGGGTTTCTTCCCCCCCCCCCCCCCCCCCCCCGTTCCTACTCCTATGAGAAGTGTAGCATAAAGTCAGTCTGCGGGTGAAGGAGCTTTATATAATGAACATGACCTTCATGATCCTGTTTCACTTTGTCTTACACTACATGCACTGCACACTTATAAATATTCAGCATATCATCAAGGTATGTCACATATAGATCTACATGTATATGAATGATTCATATTGAATTCATATTGTCTGTTGCTTAGGAACTAGATCTACCAACAGTATATAGTTGCAGTACACTGCAAGCACAGCTTGTTTTACACAGGGAACTCCACAAGGCTCATTACAAAGATCTACATATCCATACACTGTACATACTACACCTTTCTGTCTCCAGTATAGCTATAAGCTGCCCTATCTGTCGATGACAGTCTCTACCTGATAGGATAGATCTACTGGTTGACAGCTGCAGCTGGCGAAAGCTGAAACTAAAAGTATCACCAGTTCGTGGGTGGTTGGTCGTGGAATGTGATAAGGAAGTGTTTTATATACTCAAGTGGTCTTGTGGTAAGGTTATGTAAGGTAGGCCACTTATATATAAGCACTTCGTTATCACATTCCATGACCACCACAACTCCACCCGGCAGTTCACCACATTAGACCCTCTGAGGGTCTGGCTGTTTGCCGTTCTGCCTGCGCAGAATTGAGAAGACCCGCTCACACAATGATCATAAAACCAGCTCATCATATGTCTACTGTCACCACCATACACACCAATCAAAGTCCATCAGAGAGTAAATCAGGGAGTAAATCAGAGAGCCAGTCACTGGTATCATGTTGAGCTCCTATCTCTACCAGGAGAACTATTTCTTCGCATGCTCAAAATGCTCATTCTCCCACTCATCATGTTTAGTTTGATGGCTGGACTTGGGTCCCTTGACACAAAGGTCGCAGGCACACTAGGTTGGCGTACAGTACTGTATTATATGACCACCACTCTGATAGCTGTTGTACTGGGGCTCACACTGGTGATGGTGATACAACCAGGAGGGAGAGGAAAGGTGGACAAGCCATGTAATAACTCCACCTTCTCAGTTCATCCCTAAATCCTTCAACATTTTAATACAACAGCTATACACACTTGTACTAAGTGAAGGAAAAAAACATTACATTCAATTCAACTGAGTGAGTTCTGTTCATGTTCCAACATGTAGAGACTTGTGAACCTGAGACTCCCTCACACCACCTGTCCCTCTCACCTGTATGGGGTTCCCTCACCACCTGCCCCCCTCACCTGTATGGGGTTCCCTCACCACCTGTCCCCTCACCTGTATGGGGTTCCCTCCCAACCTGTCCCCCTCACCTGTATGGGGTTCCCTCCCAACCTGCCCCCCCCACCTGTATGGGATTCCCTCACAACCTGTCCCCCACCCTCATAGCTACAATGAGGACAGCAGCCATCACTGTAAAAATGTTAAGGTCCTGATATGGTATCTAGGTTGCATGGCTGGCTTCTGTAATTCCCTCATGGTGTCTATTACTAATTACATCCTTTTCAAAACTGGTGGTCAAGATCCTTGGAGGCTAGTGGTCAAGAACCCAGGACCTAGTGGGTCTATCACTTATTACATCCTTTCAATTTACATCATTTTCAATTCTTAGAAAGGATGTAATTAGAATTACAGAAACCTTAGAGAAGATGCGACTGAAATAACAATATCACCATAACATTTTACAGTGCAATGTAAACATCATTGGAGGAAGAGTGCACTCTTCCTCCAATGATGTTTACATTGTCAAAGGAGCAGGTGTGGAGGAATGTTGTGGTGTCAATATATATTATGACACTACTCTCCTTCACTGAGAGATGAGATAGCTACTGGCTCTCAGTCCACTGTCATCAGTACTCCAGTCAGATATTCCATCTGGGAATGGACCTCCACCAGACCTGAGGCCACACAGCAGACCTGCTGTGTCCTACACCTCCTGCAAATATCAACAGCCATAGCTACAGACCCAGGCACTGACTTAATTCACTCACATCATCAATCACTGACTACTGGCTGTGTTGTCTGTAACACATTAATCTATTATCACTAAATGGTTTGTCCTTTAGCAAGAACCTGTAAATATTACAATTGAAAATAATGAATTCCACACTGATACCCTACACCTCCTGCAAATATCAACAGCCATAGCTACAGACCCAGACACTGACTTAATTCACTCATTCATCAATCACTGACTGTTTGCTGTGGTGTCTGTAACACATTAATCTAATGGGTTTGTCCTTACACATGATTGTATATATGCTTCTCAAGAGCCTGTAAAATATTACAATTGTGAATTCCACAGATACAAACTATATAGAGACAGTACATGTCATTCTCTATCTACAAAGTACATTAGTCATTCAGTTGTACAGTTATACTGGTTCATAGAGGGAGTCCCCAGCAGGAGGTTGGGAGGAGTGAGGGGTGGCAGCCTCTGTTGGGAGTCGACGGGCAGCATCAGGCTCACTGTAGACAATGGATAGCTAACATGGAATACCTGTCCATGTTTCCATACATTAAACCACTGGTATACTTACATGTATGTTGGTTCCTCTGAGATCTTAGTCAGCTCATAGGCCTCATTAGATTTTGCTGTAATATCAACTGCACTCACTTGACCTCTGTACATGAGAAACAGACATAAAGTGATCTCCTTGATTTTATTATCACATACAACCTCTGTATTCCAGGGGAGTAGTGTCCTCTGCGATTCCTTAATAACAGAACCACTATTACAATGACAGTTACTGCAATAATCAATACCACTACCACTGTCACTACTCCACCAGTTACAGCTGCAGTGACATCTGTCTGAGAGTCAGTTGGAACTGAGTATTAATAAAAATTAATATGTTACAATGATAGTGGGAGCTTCAAAGCTGGCGTGTAGTATAAAATTCTTATTACATACTAGGAATGATGATGGGTTGACTGACAGTACTCCCAGCTGCATTAGTCACAGTAACTGTGACACTGTAGACAGTGTTACTCTCCAACTCCTGTATAGTGTAGCTGGTGGAGGTAATACTACCACTAGTCCCACTTCCTCCATCATCATCACCACTGCTGAGTGCTCGCCACATCACCTCATAGCTGGTCACCACTGAGCCACTGGGAACACTCCAGGAGAGGGAGATGGAGGTGGATGATATGGAGGTCACATTGACCCTAGGCTGGTCTGGAACAGGGACTGAGGTATATGTATGTATTATGTGATTTCCACTGTACACAGTGAACATCATTCTTACCTAATGTGATATCTAGGACTATGGCAGCATTGCTAGTGAAATGTTGTGATACAGTAACAATAGATATGTTGTATGTGTCTCCATTCTGAAGACCAGTCAGTAGGTAGTTGTCTGTGGAGCCATCACTAATATTTACACTGCCACTGCTGCCACCACTATAGTAGATCCTGTACCCATTTGTATCCCCCAGTGGAGTGGGTGGGCTCCAAGACACTCGGATACTAGTGGGACCTTCCTGGACTGCCATCAGGTTAATAAAAACTGAGATAGATCCAGAGAGCACAGAAACACTTACATCCAGCTTCATGCCAATGGTAAACATTCACATGAGGTGCAGTTTATGATGGTATATGCAAAAAGTATTCAAGGACCCATATTATTGTCTGCATACCATCATTTTTACCAGTATGCTCTGTCTTAGAGTTTTATCATAGATAATCTGTGGCAGCCTGGACATTTGTCATGTTCTTGTCATGTTCATTTTACCTACTATAGTACAGTACAGGAGGCATGCAGTATACATTATGTACCATATAGGTGTAAGAACTGGTGGGGCCATGGCCGTTTTGAGTTTTGCACATAAACAAGGCGCAAGTCGGCTTTTCACTCATGGATCCTCCAAAGACATAATATGTTGAACTAGACCACACCCACATAGTGTAAGTAGATGTATTAGCCTACACGTACCTGCATTGGCACTGCCACTTCAATGTTTGTTCTATGCCCACTGTGCATGCACATGTACATATACTTTAAATTAAGATTTACTCTTTTCAGTAGTATGTGTGATAGGTTGACTGGTTGTACTACCAGCTGGATTGACCACTGTGACTGTGATAGTGTATCGAGTGTCACTCTTCAGTCCTCCTATGGTGTAGGTGTTGCCAGGTGCATCTACCCTCACATGATTATCACCAGCTTCTCGCCACACAACTTCAGAATATGTCACATGTTCACCAACACTCCAGGAGAGGGTGATGGAGTTAGAGGTGACCTTTATAGAGTCCATATCAATAGTAGGCTGGTCTGGAGGAGGAACTGGAGAATGTACAATGTATGTAGGTAATCATGCACCTATGAAACCCTATTGTACACACAGTGCGGACTCATATTAAATGACCTGTACACATCCTCACCTAACATGACCTCCATATCTGCTGCTATACTCTCACTAGGGAGGTGTTGGGATGTGGCCACAATGGATATGGTGTAGCTCTCTCCATTCTGAAGACCAGTCAGTGTGTAGTTGTCTGTGGAGCCATCACTAACATTCACACTGCCACTGCTGCCGCCACTATAGTAGATCCTATACCCAGTTGTATCCCCCAGTGGAGTGGGTGGGCTCCAAGACACTCGGATACTAGTGGGACCTTCCTGGACTGCCATCAGGTTAGTGGGAGCTGAGGCAACTGGAGGGATAATTAGAAAGGTCCCTAGACATATCCACATATAATGCATAATATTACTATACCTCTAACAGTGAGCTGTTCTGAATCCTCAGATGGTCTGTCATTAGTCACATTACATGTGTAGAGTCCTCCCAGTCTCCCAGTCACAGTCAGGGTGTGGGTGTACTGTGAAGTCTCACGATTATCTAACACAGTCTCAGTTCCTTCAGTGACATTGACAGAGTCTCTGGTCCAAGTGACAGTGGTAGCAGGTCCACCAGTGGAGATACAGGTGAGGGTGAACTGAAGACTGGCTCCATTGAGGTCAGAATCCACAGTGAATGATATACCATCAGGTATTGTGATGTTTCCTAATATAAATGAATAGCACTAAAGTGCAAAACCCTTGGCACGTTAATGAGCCAGCTATACATTGGAACCCCACCTCCCATCTAGGAATATAGCTATGGAAAATAGCGAAGAACTTGCCCAGCCATAGAGAAGGCTTGAGAAGCACGCTGTATTACATTAGCCCATATTTCAGGTAGTGTTTAGTACCCCCGTTAGGCTTTTGAACAATAATCGGTACATACCTCGCATATTACTTCATTGTCTATCCCATCTCTCTAAAATGCACGTATATAGCCCTTTGCGCATGCTCACTGATGTAACAAAATGGCCAACTTTATGTACTGTATAAATGGGAAATAGCCGTAACTTTGGAACGAACCATTTATTTGCCTTTTTAAAAATCTTTCCCATAGGGGTTGATTCATGTGGTGTCCCTATTTGGGGGTTTTATTAGGCACAATGGTAGAATTCACCGAACAGACACACACACACACACACACACACACACACACACACACACACACACACACACACACACACACACACACCAAGTACTGTAACCTTCCTATGCATGCGCTGAGGGTTAATGAACAGCACTAAAGTGCAAACCCTCGGCCCAACTAAAATAGTACGCATACTCAGATATATAGGCATGCGTGCGCAAATCTTTGAAAAAGCACACATGCTACATGTAACGTCTCCATTAACGGGAAGTATACAGAAGATTTGTGGGAAAAATACGGAGACTAAAGAGAAAGAAGCTCACTGCCTTACATTGAGTCATATTACAGGTGACATTTAGCCTACTGTTATATAGCCTTATTAAGAGCTTTAGAAAGCTCTGCTGTCAAAAGGTTTTCAGAATACCGCTGCAATATCGCTGTAGGAAAGCAAATAACACCATATGAAGCATTTATAGCAATATCATCTGATCTGCATCACCCGTTAGGTATGTTGTATCATTTTTGGTACAAATAAACATTTGAGAAGCAAATTTGGCCACTAACACACTGACAGACCGACCTAACTACAGTAACCCTCGCTGTACATGCACGCCCAGGGTTATCAAACAATATCTCCATCATTCTTTCACTGACTACATATGCATACCCGTACTCAGGGGGGGTTGGGGGGTTTGATTGAACCCCCCTTGGAGGCCTAGGGTTACACCCTAGCCGCACTAGTCACACGCATAATTGAGTGAGCGAAGCAAGCCCATTAGCTGAGCCATATATCGGCAGACTTTGTACATTAGCATGAGATCACAAAATGTGCAAATGTAAAGCGAGCTTTATCCCGCTCACCTCCAGTGCTAAAATTCAATGTCATGGTAAGTTATATAGGTTCGGGGATCGCTCACGTGTGCAAAACTTGAACCCCTCAATGTCATGGGCTGCGTACAGGCCTGACATGTATACATATGGTAGTACACATAGCATATTCATGGCTGTGTGTGTACAGGTACAGACAACTACATGTAGGGATATACAAATGACCAATGAGATTCAGCCTACTAGAAAGAACACAATATATATGGTCCAGTGTGAACATAGTTACTAAGCAGCAATAAGGACATTACATGAAATGCACTCACACAACACACACACACACACACACACACACACACACACACACACACACACACACACACACACACACACACACACACACACACACACACACACACACATGTACATCTGATTACTCTACCCCACGCAAGTGCAGAGCAATAACAAACACAAGTCATATGACATGAACATGTGAGACTATAGCCTTTCTTCTATAGCCTAGGCGAGTCAGTACTGTGGGGGAGTGAGATCAAATCCACCTATATAGCTGGCTTTGTTTACATGTAGTGCATGTGCACCCCTGGGTCCCATAACAATTATATAGATCTATGCAGTTTATATGCAGGGGATGGTTGGTCGGTCAGTCCAATAGGTGGGATATCACTCTGCATGCCCAATTACATGTACAATCATGTACCTCCTCCACTGCCATATAGTCCCACATAGACTGTCTCTCCAATAAAAAAATAACTATCACCATGGACAGCTCCAGTTGCAATAGCACAGCGATATATACCAGATGGTCCAGTAGGATTGTTCCTACGACGTAGGTGGACTACTTGAGCTTGAGGATCCAGATATATATCACCTCCTTCACTACCAAATGGCAGTCTTGTGACACTACCAGGAGGAAACCACCATCCACGGTGTGTTCTATGATTACTACAACATGTACTCAGGTCAGTGTGACACTGTACAGTATTAGTATCTCGATTAGCCCCCACTTCATCCAAGTCCACATAGGAATGGTTGGACAGATTGTTTCCCATGAAGGAGATGTAAGGATATTCAGTCTGAGACTGGACCTCCACCAGAGACCAGAGGAGACACAGCAGAACACACAACAGTGTGGCCTTCATTGGAACCATCTCTACATGGAAATATCAGTCAAAGAATAGTTTATACATCATACATATTTGAGTCAAGCATATGCAAACCAGTAGACTTTAAGCTACCACAAATTGGTCCCCCCCCCCCCCCCCCCCCCCCCGTTCCTACTCCTATGAGAAGTGTAGCATAAAGTCAGTCTGTGGGTGAAGGGGCTTTATATAATGAACATGACCTTCATGATCCTGTTTCACTTTGTCTTACACTACATGCACTGCACACTTATAAATATTCAGCATATCATCAAGGTATGGCACATATAGATCTACATGTATATGAATGATTCATATTGAATTCATATTGTCTGTTGCTTAGGAACTAGATCTACCAACAGTATATAGTTGCAGTACACTGCAAGCACAGCTTGTTTTACACAGGGAACTCCACAAGGCTCATTACAAAGATCTACATATCCATACACTGTACATACTACACCTTTCTGTCTCCAGTATAGCTATAAGCTGCCCTATCTGTCGATGACAGTCTCTACCTGATAGGATAGATCTACTGGTTGACAGCTGCAGCTGGCGAAAGCTGAAACTAAAAGTATCACCGGTTTCGTGGGTGGTCGTGGAATGTGATAAGGAAGTGTTTTATATACTCAAGTGGTCTTGTGGTAAGGTTATGTAGGTAGGCCACTTATATATAAGCACTTCGTTATCACATTCCATGACCACCACAACTCCACCCGGCAGTTCACCACATTAGACCCTCTGAGGGTCTGGCTGTTTGCCGTTCTGCCTGCGCAGAATTGAGAAGACCCGCTCACACAATGATCATAAAACCAGCTCATCATATGTCTACTGTCACCACCATACACACCAATCAAAGTCCATCAGAGAGTAAATCAGAGAGCCAGTCACTGGTATCATGTTGAGCTCCTATCTCTACCAGCAGAACTATTTCTTCGCATGCTCAAAATGCTCATTCTCCCACTCATCATGTTTAGTTTGATGGCTGGACTTGGGTCCCCGCTTGACACAAAGGTCGCAGGCGCACTAGGTTGGCGTACAGCACTGTATTATATGACCACCACTCTGATAGCTGTTGTACTGGGGCTCACACTGGTGATGGTGATACAACCAGGAGGGAGAGGGAAGGTGGACAAGCCATGTAATAACTCCACCTTCTCAGTTCATCCCTAAATCCTTCAACATTTTAATACAACGGTCTACTAGCTATACACAGTGAAGGAAAAAAATGTTACATTCAATTCAACTGAGTGAGTTCCGTTCATGTTCCAACATGTAGAGACCTGTGAACCTGAGACTCCCTCACAGGCCCTCTGGGATGTAGGGGTTCCCTCACCACCTGTCCCCCTCACCTGTACGTATGGGGTTCCCTCACCACCTGTCCCCCTCACCTGTATGGGGTTCCCTCACCACCTGTCCCCCTCACCTGTATGGGGTTCCCTCACAACCTGTCCCCCTCACCTGTATGGGTTTCCCTCACCACCTGTCCCTCTCACCTGTATGGGGTTCCCTCACCACCTGTCCCTCTCACCTGTATGGGGTTCCCTCACCACCTGTCCCCCTCACCTGTATGGGATTCCCTCGCCACCTGTCCCTCTCACCTATATGGGATTCCCTCACAACCTGTCCCCCACCTGTATGGGGTTCCCTCGCCACCTGTCCCTCTCACCTGTATGGGGTTCCCTCACCACTTGTCCCCCTCACCTGTATGGGGTTCCCTCACAACCTGTCCCCCACCCTCATAGCTACAATGAGGACAGCAGCGATAACTGTAAAATGTTAAGGTCCTGATATGGCTATATAAGGTTGCATGGCTGGCTTCTATGATTCCCTCATGGTGTCTATTACTATTACATCCTTTTCAAAACTGGTGGTCAAGATCCTTGGAGGCTAGTGGTCAAGAACCCAGGACCTAGTGGGTCTATCACTTATTACATCCTTTCAATTTACATCATTTTCAATTCTTAGAAAGGATGTAATTAGAATTACAGAAACCTTAGAGAAGATGCGACTGAAATAACAATATCACCATAACATTTTACAGTGCAATGTAAACATCATTGGAGGAAGAGTGCACTCTTCCTCCAATGATGTTTACATTGTCAAAGGAGCAGGTGTGGAGGAATGTTGTGGTGTCAATATATATTATGACACTACTCTCCTTCACTGAGAGATGAGATAGCTACTGGCTCTCAGTCCACTGTCATCAGTACTCCAGTCAGATATTCCATCTGGGAATGGACCTCCACCAGACCTGAGGCCACACAGCAGACCTGCTGTGTCCTACACCTCCTGCAAATATCAACAGCCATAGCTACAGACCCAGGCACTGACTTAATTCACTCACATCATCAATCACTGACTACTGGCTGTGTTGTCTGTAACACATTAATCTATTATCACTAAATGGTTTGTCCTTTAGCAAGAACCTGTAAATATTACAATTGAAAATAATGAATTCCACACTGATACCCTACACCTCCTGCAAATATCAACAGCCATAGCTACAGACCCAGACACTGACTTAATTCACTCATTCATCAATCACTGACTGTTTGCTGTGGTGTCTGTAACACATTAATCTAATGGGTTTGTCCTTACACATGATTGTATATATGCTTCTCAAGAGCCTGTAAAATATTACAATTGTGAATTCCACAGATACAAACTATATAGAGACAGTACATGTCATTCTCTATCTACAAAGTACATTAGTCATTCAGTTGTACAGTTATACTGGTTCATAGAGGGAGTCCCCAGCAGGAGGTTGGGAGGAGTGAGGGGTGGCAGCCTCTGTTGGGAGTCGACGGGCAGCATCAGGCTCACTGTAGACAATGGATAGCTAACATGGAATACCTGTCCATGTTTCCATACATTAAACCACTGGTATACTTACATGTATGTTGGTTCCTCTGAGATCTTAGTCAGCTCATAGGCCTCATTAGATTTTGCTGTAATATCAACTGCACTCACTTGACCTCTGTACATGAGAAACAGACATAAAGTGATCTCCTTGATTTTATTATCACATACAACCTCTGTATTCCAGGGGAGTAGTGTCCTCTGCGATTCCTTAATAACAGAACCACTATTACAATGACAGTTACTGCAATAATCAATACCACTACCACTGTCACTACTCCACCAGTTACAGCTGCAGTGACATCTGTCTGAGAGTCAGTTGGAACTGAGTATTAATAAAAATTAATATGTTACAATGATAGTGGGAGCTTCAAAGCTGGCGTGTAGTATAAAATTCTTATTACATACTAGGAATGATGATGGGTTGACTGACAGTACTCCCAGCTGCATTAGTCACAGTAACTGTGACACTGTAGACAGTGTTACTCTCCAACTCCTGTATAGTGTAGCTGGTGGAGGTAATACTACCACTAGTCCCACTTCCTCCATCATCATCACCACTGCTGAGTGCTCGCCACATCACCTCATAGCTGGTCACCACTGAGCCACTGGGAACACTCCAGGAGAGGGAGATGGAGGTGGATGATATGGAGGTCACATTGACCCTAGGCTGGTCTGGAACAGGGACTGAGGTATATGTATGTATTATGTGATTTCCACTGTACACAGTGAACATCATTCTTACCTAATGTGATATCTAGGACTATGGCAGCATTGCTAGTGAAATGTTGTGATACAGTAACAATAGATATGTTGTATGTGTCTCCATTCTGAAGACCAGTCAGTAGGTAGTTGTCTGTGGAGCCATCACTAATATTTACACTGCCACTGCTGCCACCACTATAGTAGATCCTGTACCCATTTGTATCCCCCAGTGGAGTGGGTGGGCTCCAAGACACTCGGATACTAGTGGGACCTTCCTGGACTGCCATCAGGTTAATAAAAACTGAGATAGATCCAGAGAGCACAGAAACACTTACATCCAGCTTCATGCCAATGGTAAACATTCAAATGAATGTTGCAAAAAAAATGATGCAAAAAGTATTCAAGGACCCATATTATTGTCTGCATACCATCATTTTTACCAGTATGCTCTGTCTTAGAGTTTTATCATAGATAATCTGTGGCAGTACTGGACATTTGTCATGTTCTTGTCATGTTCATTTTACCTACTATAGTACAGTACAGGAGGCATGCAGTATACATTATGAACCATATAGGTGTAAGAACTGGTGGGGCCATGGCCATTTTGAGTTTTGCACATAAACAAGGCGCAAGTCGGCTTTTCACTCATGGATCCTCCAAAGACATAATATGTTGAACTAGACCACACCTACATAGTGTAAGTAGATGTATTAGCCTACACGTACCTGCATTGGCACTGCCACTTCAATGTTTGTTCTATGCCCACTGTGCATGCACATGTACATATACTTTAAATTAAGATTTACTCTTTTCAGTAGTATGTGTGATAGGTTGACTGGTCATACTACCAGCTGGATTGACCACTGTGACTGTGATAGTGTATCGAGTGTCACTCTTCAGTCCTCCTATGGTGTAGGTGTTGCCAGGTGCATCTACCCTCACAGGATTATCATCAGCCTTAGTAGTGACACCAACTTCTCGCCACACAACTTCAGAATATGTCACATGTTCACCAACACTCCAGGAGAGGGTGATGGAGTTAGAGGTGACCTTTATAGAGTCCATATCAATAGTAGGCTGGTCTGGAGGAGGAACTGGAGAATGTACAATGTATGTAGGTAATCATGCACCTATGAAACCCTATTGTACACACAGTGCGGACTCATATTAAATGACCTGTACACATCCTCACCTAACATGACCTCCATATCTGCTGCTATACTCTCACTAGGGAGGTGTTGGGATGTGGCCACAATGGATATGGTGTAGCTCTCTCCATTCTGAAGACCAGTCAGTGTGTAGTTGTCTGTGAAGCCATCACTAACATTCACACTGCCACTGCTGCCGCCACTATAGTAGATACTATACCCAGTTGTATCTCCCAGTGGAGTGGGTGGGCTCCAAGACACTCGGATACTAGGGGGACCTTCCTGGACTGCCATCAGGTTAGTGGGAGCTGAGGCAACTGGAGGGATAATTAGAAAGGTCCCTAGACATATCCACATATAATGCATAATATTACTATACCTCTAACAGTGAGCTGTTCTGAATCCTCAGATGGTCTGTCATTAGTCACATTACATGTGTAGAGTCCTCCCAGTCTCCCAGTCACAGTCAGGGTGTGGGTGTACTGTGAAGTCTCACGATTATCTAACACAGTCTCAGTTCCTTCAGTGACATTGACAGAGTCTCTGGTCCAAGTGACAGTGGTAGCAGGTCCACCAGTGGAGATACAGGTGAGGGTGAACTGAAGACTGGCTCCATTGAGGTCAGAATCCACAGTGAATGATATACCATCAGGTATTGTGATGTTTCCTAATATAAATGAATAGCACTAAAGTGCAAAACCCTTGGCACGTTAATGAGCCAGCTATACATTGGAACCCCACCTCCTGTCTAGGAATATAGCTATGGAAAATAGCGAAGAACTTGCCCAGCCACAGAGAAGGCTTGAGAAGCACGCTGTATTACATTAGCCCATATTTCAGGTAGTGTTTAGTACCCTGTTAGGCTTTTGAACAATAATCGGTACATACCTCGCATATTACTTCATTGTCTATCCCATCTCTCCAAAATGCACGTATATAGCCCTTTGTGCATGCTCACTGATGTAACAAAATGGCCAACTTTATGTACTGTATAAATGGGAAATAGCCGTAACTTTGGAACGAACCATTTATTTGCCTTTTTAAAAATCTTTCCCATAGGGGTTGATTCATGTGGTGTCCCTATTTGGGGGTTTTATTAGGCACAATGGTAGAATTCACCGAACAGACACACACACACACACACACACACACACACACACACACACACACACACACACACACACACACACACACACACACACACACACACACACACACACACACACACACCAAGTACTGTAACCTTCCTGTGCATGCGCTGAGGGTTAATGAACAGCACTAAAGTGCAAACCCTCGGCCCAACTAAAATAGTACGCATACTCAGATATATAGGCATGCGTGTGCAAATCTTTGAAAAAGCACACATACTTCATGTAGCGTCTCCATTAACGGGAAATATACAGAAGATTTGTGGGAAAAATACGGAGACTAAAGAGAAAGAAGCTCACTGGCTTACATTGAGTCATATTACAGGTGGCATTTAGCCTACTGTTATATAGCCTTATTAAGAGCTTTAGAAAGCTCTGCTGTCAAAAAGGTTTTCAGAATACCGCTGCAATATCGCTGTAGGAAAGCAAATAACACCATATGAAGCATTTATAGCAATATCATCTGATCTGCATCACCCGTTAGGTATGTTGTATCATTTTTGGTACAAATAAACATTTGAGAAGCAAATTTGGCCACTAACACACTGACAGACCGACCTAACTACAGTAACCCTCGCTGTACATGCACGCCCAGGGTTATCAAACAATATCTCCATCATTCTTTCACTGACTACATATGCATACCCGTACTCAGGGGGGGTTGGGGGGTTCGATCAAACCCTCCTTGGGAGGTTCGGGGGGTTCGATCAAACCCTCCTTGGAGGCCTAGGGTTGCACCCTAGCCGCACTAGTCACACACATAATTGAGTGAGCGAAGTGAGCCCATTAGCTGAGCCATATATCGGCAGACTTTGCACATTAGCGTGAGATCACAAAATGTGCAAACGTAAAGCGGGCTTTATCCCGCTCACCTCCAGTGCTGAAATTCAATGTCATGGTAAGTTATATACTATGCGAGCAAAAGTTATATAAACTAGGTTCGGGGATTGCTTACATGCGCAAACCTTGAACCCCTCAATGTCATGGGCTGCGGACGGGCCTGACATGTATACATATGGTAGTACACATAGCATATTCATGGCTGTGTGTGTACAGGTACAGACAACTACATGTAGGGATATACAAATGACCAATGAGATTCAGTCTATATACTGGAAAGAACACAATATATATGGCTCAGTATGAACATAGTTACTAAGCAGCAATAAGGACATTACATGAAATACACTCACACAACACACACACACACACACACACACACACACACACACACACACACACACACACACACACACACACACACACACACACACACACACACACACACACAACTGATTACTCTACCCCACGCAAGTGCAGAGAAATAACAAACACAAGTCATAGGACATGAACATATGAGACAATACTTAACTAGGTGAATTCTCAGTATTGTGGGTGAGTGGGAGCAGTACCCACCTATGTTTGCACATAAGTGTGTGGGCACCCCCGGGTCCGAAATATTGAACTGCATGCATAAAAAGATATCCGGTATTTTGGTGACACACACTATGATGTAAAATAAGGTGGATTCACTCCCACTTATCCATCTTTCTTCCACAACACACTTATCACATGTTGTTACATAATATCAACCTACATTTACCTCCTTCACTGCCATAATATAGTCCCACATAGACTGTCTCTCCAACTGATTGGTCACTATCATCATGGACAGCACTAGTTGCAATAACACAGCGATATATACCAGATGGTCCAGTAGGATTGTTCCTACGACGTAGGTGAACTGCCATATATTGACGATTCTGATGAATATCACCTCCTTCACTATAGAATGACAGTCTTGTGTCACTACCAGGAGGAAACCAGTCTCCACGATGTAGTCCCTGACCACTACTACAACATGTCTCCAGGTCAGTGTGACACTGTACAGTATCACTATCACTGCCAGTTCGATCATTCCCTACTTGACTGAGGTCCACATAGGAATGGTTCGATAGAAGATTTCCCAGGAATGTGACATAAGGAACAGTCTGAGACTGGACCTCCACCAGAGACCAGAGGAGACACAGCAGAACACACAACAGTGTGGCCTTCATTGGAACCATCTCTACATGGAAATATCAGTCAAAGAATAGTTCATACATCATACATGGGATCTCCCTATAAATGATTACATCATACTGACTGTGTGTTGAGCTGGCAATAGAAGCAGTGGAATAGGATATGGGGGGGGGGGGGGGGGGGGGGGGGGCTGGCCCATCCAATAACTACCCAGCTACATATTTGAGTCAAGCATATGCAATCCAGTAGACTGTAAGCTATCACAAATTGGTCGTGTTTCTTCCCCCCCCCCCCCCCCCGTTCCTACTCCTATGAGAAGTGTATCATAAAGTGAGTCTGGTGAAGGGGCTTTATATAATGAACATGACCTTCATGATCCTGTTTCACTTTGTCTTACACTACATGCACTGCACACTTATAAATATTCAGCATATCATCAAGGTATGTCACATATAGATCTACATGTATATGAATGATTCATATTGAATTCATATTTGTCTGTTTCTTAGGAACTAGATCTACCAACAGTATATAGTTGTAGTAAGCACAGCTTGTTTTACACAGGGAACTCCACAAGGCTCATAACATAGATCTACATATCCATATACTGTTGTTAAACACCTTTCCGCTGTCTCCAGTCGACGACAGTCCACAACCTGCTGATAGATCTACTGGTTGACGTACAATGCCGTTGCAGCTGGCGAAAGCTGAAACCTTGTATACTTCACTAATAGAATAGGCTGTTTGTGTCCGCTTTTAACTGTCCGCATGCACAACGCCAACGTAGCGGGGAGGCCCGCGGGAACGAGGCTATAGTACATACGTTGTACAAGTAAATAAGAAATTTGAAGTGTAATATAGGGATTCCATAAAAATGAACAGAGACAAGATTGGGACACAGACATGTACATCACCATACCTTTTAGTACATTGATGTATATAGCATGTCTCTGTCTCAATCTTGTCTCTGTTCATTTTTATGCAATCCGAACTGTCTCACTGGCTACGGAAAGCATTGGCATGTATTAAACACTGGTCGACATATGAATACTATCAGATCAATCAGACTGGGCTAGGGATGGATTGTTTCTGCTGGTACTAGGACCTGATGTACTGCCACTACTAGGTGTGAGGTTAGTCAAGGTGGGCGGAGTCTCCGACTGTAAGTTGTAGTAGCTCAGGAAAGTCTTGGCCACATTCTTCCCTAGCACATAATCTGATGTGTAGGTCAAGGAGAGAGAACATACAGTCTGTACCAGTATGTGAGTGGGTAGTGTGGGGATACAGGTCTCCTCTGTGTATGGGGCCTGTGTGTGAGAGTCATCAGTAGTGTAACTGAAGAATGAGACCTCCAGAGTGTAGCAGTGAGTGCGAGGGTCCAGACAGCCTCCCAGAAACCTGAGGGACATAGTATTGAGGGAATGACAGTAGAGAGGAGGAGAGGGGGGAGGGGGAGAGAGGGGGGGAGGGAGGGAGGGAGAGTGAGAGGGAGGAGGAGAGTGTGATAGGGGCTTACCTTCTCCCAGTTCCTGGCTTCACAATATCCCTGTTAAAGGAAGTCTTTCTCTGTGGAGAACAATACGTATTGGGCAGTTTTTTTTAGGGGGGTGCAGGGGGGAGGGATGTCCAGTGGTGCTGTGTTTTGTCAGTTATCCACTTTGAAATACAGAGTAACTATGACAGTTCACTGACTAATGTTGTGAAACTACTGTCCTGCTCTATACCCTCTGACACTATGTGCACTGTCCAGGGATTACCACCTACCAACCTACCCCCTACCCCCCTGTCATACCTACCCCCACCCCCCTTGTCAGAGTATCTGTGTATGCTAGAGTAACTCTGGCAGTAGATGTACTGTTCTATGCTTCTCACAAATTAAGGGGTCTAGGTAGGAATACACCAATGTGGTACAATTACTATGGTTTGAGAACTTTTTGGAGGAGAATCTAAAGGACAAATGTATGGTCTCCTTCACTCATACTTTTCTACCAATAATTCCACCACTAACTCCATCCGTAAGTATGGAGTGTATGTATGTAACTACATATACATATGCATGAGCATAGCACACCAGCTATTTTGAAAGGATAGGAAGAAAATCCAGACAAATAGGACATAGCAGTACAAGAAGCACAGCACACAGACCAGACAAACAACACAATGTACATGTATGCCTGAAGTTTGGCATCTTTGGTAGTTTAATCAACCCCTGTCTTCATATAGGTTACACTACACCTACGAGGTGGTTTGAGTGGGTTTAGTGTAACCGGTTTGTACCACAGAAGCCATAGAGATCAAAGAAACCGAATAATTCATATCATAGTGTATGGCGTACTGACTCAGCACTAAGACAGTGCATGTACTTCTTAGTGATGAGTCAGCACACCATACACTACGATATGAAATTAATGAGCTAAGACAATGCTGTTTTGATAGTGGGGCTAGTCTTACAGGATTTGTACTACAGCCGGTTTCTTTGATCTCTATGGCTTCTGTGGTACAATTCTGTATACTATGTTTGAGTTCTCCTGATATTCAGGTTGACACACTTTGCCTTGAGTTGTGTTGCTTTGTATGTGTGATTCAACCCAGCCAGCTGAGCTGCTTCGGTCACTCAGTTGGTAAAGCAAATAGATGCATGTACATATATGTACTAGTCCTACCTACATGTAGAACGCAGACTGTCACGGGTTCAAGTCCCACCTGAGGCAGCTCATTGAATAATGACTGTCTTGGGTGAGTTGCATTGTGTTGAGAGTCTCTTGGTTTGATGACATGTGGCACAATGCATAGATAGCTACACTAATATAAACAAGAGCTAGGGACTTACAGAAATTGTGCATACAGGAATTATGCAGACATGAATCTGTCTTTCTCTACATTAGACACAATATGTTATGATGATGCATGTCACTTGAAGAGGTATGCTACAAATCCTATTTGTAGTACATTGACAAACACTGCTAAACAAATAGCCACAATGAATTTTGTGCTTCATTGAATGCACTTCAAAGGCCACATTGATCCATGGTGCTGAAAGAACTGTGTTAGAAGCAATGAAAATGGTATAATCTCTCTTGATAAGAGCTGAAACTTTAATAAAGAGTGTTTCACAAGTGACTATATACATGTATGCACTGTATTATATATGTGTACATGGGCTACAAAATGAAACCATGTATACAGGTCGACAGTGAAATTTGTGAGCAGACATTTTCATGGATGTCACGTTATGCAAAGATGACAAGACACATGAATAGAGAGCGTTGAGGGGTAGGTGGTAATCCCTGGACAGTACATGTACTGCCATAGTTACTCTGGCATACACAGATACTCTGACAAGGGGGGTGGGGGGTAGGTGGTAATCTCTGGACAGTGCACATAGTGTCAGAGGGTATATATAGAGCAGGCAACAGTAGTTTCACAACATTAGTCAGTGAACTGTCATAGTTACTCTGGATTTCAAAGTGGATAACTGACAAAACACGGCACCACTGGACATCCCTTTTCACGACATGTGCAGAAGGGGCAGGGGACAGAGGGAGGGGCTACAAGCAAAAGGAGGTGGGGCTCACACGCGTAGACAAATGTTTGCCGCTGCTCAGATATTCCATCTGGGAATGGACCTCCACCAGACCTGAGGCCACACAGCAGACCTGCTGTACCCTACACCTCCTGCAAATATCAACAGTCATAGCTACAGACCCAGACACTGACTTAAATTCATCAATCACTGACTATGCTGGCTGTGGTGTCTACAGTGGAACCTCCGAAGAAAGGACACTTTGGGAACGGAACTTTTGTCCTTTCTTCGGAGGTTGTCCTTATCTCGGAGGTTCATGAAATATTTTAATTTTATATAATGGGGTGAAATATAAGTGATGTAGTGAAGTTTGTACATGAGTTAGTGTGTAAAATATTCAAGTAAAGGTGTCTGTCTTGCTAATTGACGTGTAATATTGAAATCCTATCAATTTTCTGGCCAATACACACTTCTTCCGTGTCCTTTGACTGCAAGAAACTTGGACACATACATTTTCTAAAGCAAGTACTGCTTCCTTGTAACGCGTGCGAGGTTTCGCTGTATATACAATGAATTTACTGACGTTGCGCTCGTACATAGCGCCGTACTGACTTCCAATTTAGGGGAGTGGCTTCCGGATGTCCGCTATTTAGAGGCAAAAATGCATGGTGGAGCGCCGTTCGGCGCAAGATTTTGTCCGCTGTCCGGAATCCGGAAGCGTCCGCTTCTCGGAGGTTGCTAATATATTACAGCTATGGTATTTTCCGTAACACGGCAAGTGTCCGTTGTAGCGTAGGCGTCCGCTTCTCGGAGGGTCCGTTATGGGATGTTCCACTGTAATCGGTTTGTCCTTCAGCAAGAGCCTGTAAAATATTACAATTGAAAATAATGAATTCCACACTGATATAAACTAGTACATGTCCATCGTTCTGTATCTACAAAGTAGATCTACATCCATTAACATAAGAGAGTCATTCAGTTGTACAGTTATACTGGTTCATAGAGAGAGTCCCCCAGCAGGAGGTTGGGAGGAGTGAGGGGTGGCAGCCTCTGTTGGGAGGCAGCATCAGGCTCACTGTAGACAATGGATAGCTAACATGGAATACTTGCCCATGTTTCCATACATTAAACACCACTGGTATACTGACATGTATGATGGTTCCCTTGAGATCTTAGTCAGCTGATAGGCCTCATTAGATTTAGTTGAAATATTAACTGCACTCATTTGACTTCTGTACAGGAGAAACATGGGCAGTGTGAATAAAGGTTCCACGAGAAGAAATCATTATCACATACAACCTCTGTATTCCAGGGGAGTAGTGCCCTCTGCGATTCCTTAATAACAGAACCACTATTACAATGACAGTTACTGCAATGATCAATATCACTACCACTGTCACTACTCCACCAGTAGCAGCTGCAGTGATGTCAGTCTGACAGTCAGTTGGAGCTGAGTATTGAGAGAGTGTAGAAGAGTGTCACTGACAGTGGAAGCTTTGATACTAGTGTGTCGCTATTTCTATTACTACCTTAAGGTGACAATTATTTGGAGGTACATTTTTTGCGGATTTAGGATTCTGTGCATTTTACTGGTATAAAATTTGCTATTGCTAGCCACCTTTGCGGTTATCATGGGGCCAAAATTTTGCGAGTATTAAATTTTGTGCTCTGATGCAAATCCGCAGAAATATCAAACTTTAATACCCGCAAAAAATAGTCACCCTAAGGTAACATGCAATAACAAAGGTGGAGTTACACATGTTATTATTGTCTGTATACCAGCTGTTTACTGCTTTCACTTCAACTAACTATAGGGCGTGCTGTACATGAACATAAGATTGCAGTGTACTTGATACCATTTTCATTAGTAAAGGTGAGGAGTTGACTGGTCATATTTCCAAGTGGATTGACCACTGTGACTGTGATAGTGTATTCAGTATCACTCTTCAGTCCTCCTATGGTGTAGGTGTAGCCAGGTATCCTACCACTGGTCCCCTCATTATCATCGGCCTTAGTAGCCACACCACCATTACTGCCAGTTTCTCGCCACTTCACCTCAGAACTGGTGACATATTTATCAACACTCCAGGAGAGGGTGATGGAGTCAGAGGTGGCCTTTATAGAGATGATAGGCTGGACTGGAGGAGGGACTGGAGAATGTAGTCAGAACACAGTGTATGGTAAGACATAATGGACATTATTCTATGGCACACACACACACCCACACACCCACACCCACACCCACACCCACACCCACACCCACCCACGCACACCCACCCACCCACCCACCCACCCACCCACCCACCCACCCACACACACACACACACACACACACACACACACACACACACACACACACACACACACACACACACACACACACACACACTGTGACCCTTCTTGGACTGACACTGCTACTTGTACATGTATGTCCTCACCTAACATGACCTCCATATCTGTTGCTACACTCTCACTAGGGAGGTGTTGGGATGTGGCCACTAGGGATATGTCATAGCTCTCTCCATTCTGAAGACCAGTCAGTAGGTAGATGTCTGTGGAGCCATCACTAACATCCACACTGCCACTGCTGCCACCACTATAGTAGATCCTGTACCCAGTTGTATCCCCCAGTGGAGTGGGTGGGCTCCAAGACACTTGGATACTAGTCGGACCTTCCTGGACTGCCATCAGGTTAGTGGGAGCTGAGGCAACTGGAGGGAGGATAATTAGAAAGGTCCCTAGACATATCCACATATATTGCATAATATTATAATATTACTATACCTCTAACAGTGAGCTGTTCTGAACTATCAGATGGTCTGTCATTAGTCACAGTACATGTGTAGTTTCCTCCCAGTCTCCCAGTCACAGTCAGGGTGTGGGTGTACTGTGAAGTCTCACGATTATCTAACACAGTCTCGGTTCCTTCAGTGACAGTGACAGAGTCTCTGGTCCAAGTGACAGTGGTAGCAGGTCCACCAGTGGAGATACAGGTGAGGGTGAACTGAGGACTGGCTCCATTGAGGTCAGAGTCCACAGTAAATGTCATATTACCAGATATTGTAATGCCTCCTAAAATTGAATTACAGAATACATGTAGTTCACATGTTAATGGTGTTGGGCTAGCCAACACAGCTAGGTAAAGATTTTAATTAATAATCAGAATGATGTTCACACTATACCTCCTCCTCCACTGTTGTACAGTCCCACATAGACTGTCTGATATGTGAATGTATCATCCTCTACCACACAGTAATATATCCCCTCAGATGGACCAGATGGAGGATCACTAGCAGTCCTCCTCAGCAGTATTACCATCATAGGACGTCTATTTCTCATAAATCCTGGAACATCATCACTACCTCGATTACCAACTGTAGTCCCATCTGGTGCAAACCAGTCTCCTCCAGAATGGAAGTAAATGCTACCTGGGGTAGTAGTGCGATTACCAAAACGGTTAGTATTACAGATGAGAGCAGTGTCATCAGTGGAGCCAATATCACTGATCACCACATAGCCATGGTTAGGGATGTAGACATCATTCAGAGTAAGATACACGCCTGGAGTAGGCATAGTAAGTACAAAACTATTATTTGAGCATGTCAAATCACATGTCATATGAATTAGTACACAGAAAATGACAGTACATACACTGAACATGGTCTCAGAAATAAGGTGCTCACACACTTCACATGTACATAATACACTTGTATACTTACTTGGAAGAGTCTCAATAATAACTGGAGGATCACTGTATACTCCAATACCAGCACTGTTCACTGCTGCCACTTGAATGGAGTAGGTAGTGGATGGCATCAGACTTGAGATAGTGGCCTCAGTGACACTACCTCCTGAGACATCCCTAGTCTGTGTACTCCCACTCCCCTGTACCCCATACCACATTGAGTAGCCTGTTATGTCTCCATTGTGGTGGATGCAGTCCACTGCCCCCCACTGGACAGTGATGCTGGAGGAGGTCACTCCAGACTCTCTCACAGAAGTAGGAGCAGCAGATGGAGCTGTGTGTGAGAGGTTCAGAATAGAGCAGAGAGAAGACACAGGTAACTCTATGAAGTATACTAACCAGTGGCCATTGTGGTGGCTGTGGTGTCTGATCCAGTCCCCCCATCACTCAACATTACAGTCACAGTGATGGAGTACTGAGTACCCTCCTGCAGGCCAGTCAGTTCATACATTGTCTCAGTCCTAGCAGTAGTGTAACTGATGGTCGTAGTGAAACACTGAGTGTTAGTGTTGGAGTAGGAGATGGTGTAGTCACTAGTAGCTGTCACATCCTCTACCAGTATCCATGAGATAGTCACAGAGGTAGAGGTAGTGGAGTCAACAGACACTGCCAGTGCATCTGTAGAGTGACATATATTGTCTGTCTCATGTGATCATGATGGTGATGATGTGACCAATAGATTTAATATACAAAATGGCTCAAACTCTGAAACACTGCAGCCTTTCAATGTGGTCTACAAACACATGTATTTCTAAACCTGTGAAGACTCCCAAATTTCATGGCTTCATTTCATGGCAGTCCAGTATGGTATAAGGGGTGCCTAGTGCACTAATGGCATTCCATGAATTTTTTTACGTGGTTCCAATCCATGTGTACAGCAAGAAAGGGGATGATGGTAGGCAACAATAGCATAACCCTACTTAAAAGACATGTTTTTCAACTTCAACACACATGCACAGTGAACAATACCTGTGTTTAGATCCCTACAGCTAGGATTATATACATGGACATGTACCTAGACCAATGTTCACTGTCACAGTATCACTAGGGAGGAGTTGAGATGAGGTTGTAACCAAGGTCACAATGGATATGGTGTAGATCTCTCCATTCTGAAGACCAGTCAGTAGGTAGTTGTCTGTGGAGCCATCACTAACATCCACACTGCCACTGCTGCCACCACTATAGTAGATCCTGTACCCAGTTGTATCCCCCAGTGGAGTGGGTGGGCTCCAAGACACTCGGATACTAATGAGACCTTCCTGGACTGCCATCAGGTTAGTGGGAGCTGAGGCAACTAGAGGGAGGATAATGAACATACCACCAAATTAATGTGGTATCCATGTACTATAAAATAAGACACTGCTACACACATACTGTACATGCCAGAGGCATAGTCACACGAAATGTGTATGCACCACAGTGATTTCTAAGCATACATGTGAGTTAATGTACTGTATCACTAGCACCTTGTACAGTGTAAGTAGCTGAATCCTCAGATGGTTTGTTATTAGCCACAGTACATGTGTAGAGTCCTCCCAGTCTCCCAGTCACAGTCAGGGTGTGGGCATACTGGGAAGTCACACGATTATCTAACACAGTCTCAGTTCCTTCAGTGACAGTGACAGAGTCTCTGGTCCAAGTGACAGTGGTAGCAGGTCCTCCAGTGGAGATACAGGTGAGGATGAACTGAGGACTGGCTCCATTGAAGTCAGAGTCCACAGTGAATGTTATACCATCAGATATTGTGACTATTCCTAATATAAACAAACAATATCTCCATCATTCTACACATGTATACATAACGTAGTACACATAGCATATTCATGGCTGTGTGTGTACAGGTACAGACAACTACATGTAGGGATATACAAATGACCAATGAGATTCAGTCTACTAGAAAGAACACAATATATATGGTCCAGTGTGAACATAGTTACTAAGCAGCAATAAGGACATTACATGAAATACACCCACAGAACACACACACACACTCACACACACACACACACACACACACACACACACACACACACACACACACACACACACACACACACACACACACACACACACACACACACACACACACAGAGTAAAAATTAACACACACAAGTCATATGACATGAACATGTGAGACTATAGCCTTTCTTCCATAGCCTAGGTGAGTCAGTACTGTGGGGGAGTGAGATTAAATCCACCTAGCTGGCTTTGTTTACGTGTAGTGCATGCGCACCCCCGGGATGGTTGGTCGGTCAGTCCAATAGGTGGGATATCACTCTGCATGCCCAATTACATGTACAATCATGTACCTCCTCCATTGGCATATAGTCCCACATAGACTGTCTCTCCAACTGATGGATCAATATCATTATGGACAGCATTAGTTGGAATAACACAGCGATATATACCAGATGGTCCAGTAGGATTGTTCCTACGACGTATGTGAACTACCAAATCTTGACGATCCTCATAAATATCAAGTTCTTCACCACCGGACCAATTTTTGGCTTCGTAGGAATGCGCATGCGCATTAATGCCTCGCGCCATGAACGTAGTTGCTGAAGTTACCGTGACAAATGACATTCCTAAACGTTCGTATAGCGTGGCACAATGTACGTAGGTACGTACGTACGAGGTGTGGATCTGGATTAGCTGCTAATGCTCTCAGCAATTATATAGGTGGGCAGGGCTAGCGCTCGTGTGCATACGGTAATATGGGTGGGGCTCTGTTCAGGCTGCGGCTGCCAATCGCGGATCGCTGCACATGCGCAGACGGCCGGACTAATAAAATTATGCTTCCGCCGGGCCTGATAATTGATAGCCTCGTTCCCAGACCGATTCCAAGCTGCGGAGAAACGGCCTGGTATCGACTGTTCGCGCATGCGCCAAATACCCCACGATTCGTGGGGTATCGGATATTTACGCGCATTTCTTAATAATAATAATTTTTTTATAAGTTCCCTCGAAATGTAAGTATATACAACAATACTAAGCTAAGTACATGATAAATAAATAAAATAGAAATAAAAAGGAAAATAAAAAGAAAATTAAAAATTCAATTAGGTAATATATACAACCCATAAGAGAACAAGAGAGGAAAATGTTAATACTGTGGGATGCCACCCTCAGAAGTAGCAAGGGTGATAGAGTCAGCATCACGTAGTGGTCTGTTGTTTGAAGATCTTGTCCCACAGATACACATAATTGATGCACGAATAGCTGCAAAGGATAGTTTACACCTCAACCAGTTAATCACAATAGAGTATGGTTTCTGTTGTTTCTGTGCTATCATGTCTTCCAGCCTTTTGTAGAAGGTTGTTGCTTCTTGTCCCATCCCTCCAGTGGTGGAAAACACAAGAGATGTGAATACACCATCTTCAATCTCCCTCACCCGTTGGCCGTACGCTCGCTTCTTGATATCCTCATGCTTCTTGTATGCTGTGGAGATGGATCCTGAACTGTTGCTTGGAGCATTTGGGTGGAAAACCCTAACATCAAAATATGCATCTTGGGCAGCAGTCCAGAAACTAGTTGCACGAATATCTAAGCGGACCTCATTGCTCGTGATGGCTGAGCGATAGGCCAGGGATTCACCACTGAGTGGTTGGAGTCGTGGTTCTGTGGCTACATTGTGGCACACTTCAGTGATCAGGGAGGCTGTTAAGTCTCGCAATTCATTGTGCCTTATTGTAGGAAATCCACCCATTGGACAAGTCATGGCATGAGTGATTGAGAAGGCTGTGCCACAGTTACATTTGGTTGGGATGAATAAAATAATACGCAACACATACAATGATGTACAAGCCAACCCTGGCTAAAAAATGTTGCTCTGCAAACATATATAAGTAACAGTGACAGGGGTAAGGACAGTGTGAATGAAATGGTCATATATTGAGAATAGAATTCCTTTGGAGGTACATGTTGTACAGGAGTTTAGATACCTTCGTGTGAGTGTTTGCACAAGTCATGATTCTGATGAACTTATCTGTTGTATCCAATGAAATGAACCCTGGGGTAATTCTCTCCATGAATTGGAATAAGTGTTGCCGCTCTTCTTACATGTTACCATGCACTTTCGTATATTCGAGTAATATTGCTGCGTCGGCATTTGTGACAGGCTGCCTCTTTTGAAAAAACGTGCTATACAAGCTTTATCATGGCTCGGAAAAGGACGCATCATAGTCTGCACTATGTACGTGGCTGCCAGGGTCACTGTGTAGTATGAACTACAAGGCTTGGGCAAATTAGAAAAATACTTATCATCTTCAGGCTAGTCAGGAAACTGCTTTGTTTGTATTCAAATTACAGCGTGCAGTTGAGTGACGTGTCCAAAGCACTGGGTTTTGGTCATGAAGTATACTGTAAAATATCCGTAAAATAAACGGAATTCTTGCGCATGCGCGAACAGTCGATACCAGGCCGTTTCTCCGCGGCTTGGAATCGACCTGGGAACGAGGCTAGATAATTGAGTGAGCGAAGCGAGCCCATTAGCTGAGCCATATATCGGCAGACTTTGCACATTAGCGTGAAATCACGAAACGCGCAAACATAAAGCGGGCTTTATCCCGCTCGCCTCCAGTGCTGAAATTCAATGATAATTATGGTAAGTTATATACTAAGTTAGGTTCGGGGATCGCTCACGTGCGCAAACCTTGAACCCCAATGTCATGGGCTGCGTACAGGCCTGACATGTATATATACATATCGTATATAGTACACATAGCATATTCATGGCTGTGTGTGTACAGGTACAGACAACTACATGTAGGGATATACAGATGACCAATGAGATTCAGCCTACTAAGGCTGACAGTTCAACTTAGGACTACAAGTAAATAACAAATTTAGGAAATTTGAAGTGTAATATAGGGATTGCATAAAAATGAACAGAGACAAGATTGCATGGGACACAGACATGCTATATACATCAACATACCTTTGTTGGGACATTGATGTATATAGCATGTCTGTGTCCCAACCTTGTCTCTGTTCATTTTTATGCAATCCCTATATTACACTTCAAATTTTTTATTTACGTGTATGTATATATGATTACTGCACACCACTATATACCTCCTCCACTGCCATATAGTCCCACATAGACTGCCTCTCCAACTGATGGATCATTATTATCATGGACAGCATTAGTTCCAATAAAACAGTGATATATACCAGATGGTCCATTAATAGCAGTGTTTATACGGCGTATGTGGATTACTTGAGGTCGAAGACTCTCTTGAATATCACCTGATTCATTAAAGAATGGCAGCCTTTTGCCATTAGGAAAAAACCAGTCTCCACGGGGTGAATGCTGCTCAGTACGGCAACATGTACTTAGGTCAGTGTGACAATCTACAGTATTATTATCTCGATCACCCCCCACTTGACTGAGGTCCACATAGGAATGGTTGGGGAGAGTGGTTCCATTGAAGGAGATGTAAGGATATTCAGTCTGAGACTGGACCTCCACCAGAGACCAGAGGAGACACAGCAGAACACACGACAGTGTGGCCTTCATTGGAACCATCTCTACATGGAAATATCAGTCAAATAATAGTTGCCGAGCGCCTTAGCGCGAGGCATCCTAATTCCGCAGCGCGTTCTCGTCTTGCGATGTTTGTATGTCAGTCACGCTTCAGGAATTCAATTATAGTCACGCTTAGGAATTCTGGGCGGAGCGCGGAGGCGCGCGCACGCTAGCGATAATGTCTGCGATCTGACGAACTCCGCCGCTGGGAGTTGGCGAGGATACGAAAGAGGACGGAAAGGGAAAGAGATGGCCTCGAAGTGCGGCCAAGTTTTACGGTATTAGTCTTGCTGTGCTAATATAGCCTCGTACCCAGGCTTTTTCTTTCCCCCCTGGAAAGAGACTGGGCACGAGGCTAGCTGTACTACTGAGATTACTGTAAAACTTGGCCTTGTATCCGAGGAGGTGAAAATCGGCCGTGTTCGGAACCCCCCGGAAGCCCCGCCCCTACTGTACTTATGTACTTTACTCCTCGACTAGGTCAGCTAGACTTGAGGCCATGACAGAGGCAGAACGGAACAGGAGGGCCAGAGACATTAATTAACCCTCGGCGCGCATGCGCAGCGAGGGTTACGGTAGTCGTCTGTGTGTGTGTGTGTCTGTTAAGTCACATCTCACCTCTAGAGCGTCTGTTCGTCCTGAAAATACTGTCACACACTTAGCGGGCAGCGGAGGTCGAAAAATTTGTGGGGATTTCTCTGAAACCGCTCCGTTGCAGAGATACACCGCTTCCTGCTTTGTAGGGTACTGCAGCGACATTCAGCGCACTTTTTCGACGGTAGAGCCTTCCAAGGGTTTTAAAAAGGCTAACACTAGGCTAAACTCTACCTGGGATACGACTCGATGTAAGGTAGCAAGCTTCTTTCTATTCAGACTCCGTCTTTTGCCTAAAGTCTTCCCGTTAACGTAATTAGAGATCTAGCGCGTGCGCTTTCAAAGATTCGCGCACACGCGTACGCCGAGGGTTCTGCACTTTAGTGCATTAATTAACATCATTATTGACCTCATTCTCTTCTATATCTACATTTCTGCTTCCTTTAACATACGTACTATGCATTTACTGCGCGAGGCACTAATCTACACTGAGTGTATACCTAGTTTATACATCATACATGGGATCTCCCTATAAATGATTACATCATACTGACTGTGTGTTGAGCTGGCAACAGAAGCAGTGGAGTAGGATATGGGGGGGCTGGCCCATCCAATAACTACCCAGCTACATATTTGAATCAAAAGAAGTGCAGAATAGAATAATAGGGGAAAAGTAGCATAATAGCCTCAGGTCTATTAACACTCCTACATGTATATAGCGATTACTTAGGGTAGAGGTGGAACAGGAGGTATTGCGGAACACTCACGAATTCTTGGATTCTTGGATTTACTCGATAACCAAAGGTATCTCACAGAAAAACTCTGCCCGCGCGCGTGCGTGCACGCAACATGACCAGCCCTTTCCAAGGTTATAGGTTAAAACGTTCAATGACGTAATACATCATTACAAAACTTACCGTAAACATTTATTGAATTTGCACATGCGCGTGCGCTACGGATCCGGAGAAATGGCTCTATCCCAAGAAAGAAGAAAGCCCCTCCAGGAGCTTAACAGCAAGACAGGATGGTACGTCCCGTCTTTACCAACGTGTTCCGCAATACCTGCACGTGTTCCGCAACCCCCTCCGTAGGTAGGTGGGGTATTCTGGGCGTGGCATAGTGGTACTACGTGCGTGCGGACTTGGATTCTCATGGTCGACTAAGAAAGCCTCTAGGATACTCTATAGCAACCAACACTGTTAGTTCATTCTTCGATAACTGGGGAAAATTCCTCTAAAGTTAATTAAGTGTTCCGCAACCCCCTAATTTCATTAACCCTCGGCGCGCATGCAAGCTTCTTTCTCTTTAGTCTCCGTCTTTCCTCTAAAGTCTTCCGTATACTTTCCGTTACACGTAATTAGAGTGCGTTTCAATAGCGCGTGCGCATGTGCGCTTTCAAGGATTCGGGCACGCGCGTACGCCGAGGATTCTGCACTTCAGTGCATTCATTTTGAATGTACGTACATAGTACATACGTTTTACAAAAAATTTAGGAAATATGAAGTGTAATATAGGGATTATTGTATAAAAATGAACAGAGACAAGATTGGGACTATGTACATCAACATACCTTTTAGTATATTGCGATTTCTGTGTCCCAATCTTGTCTCTGTTCATTTTTATGCAATCCCTATATTACACTTCAAATGTTTTATTTACTTGCCACACTATGAACTGTCTCGCTGGCTATGGAAAGCATTGGCATGAATTAAACACTGACATATGAATACTATCAGATCAATCAGACTGGGCTAGGGATGGATTGTTTCTGCTGGTACTAGGAGCTGATGTACTGCCACTACTAGGTGTAACGCTAGTCGAGGTGGGCGGGGTCTCCGACTGTAAGTTGTAGTAACTCAGGAAAGTCTTGGCCACATTCTTCCCTAGTTCATAATCTGATGTGTAGGTCAAGGAGAGAGAACATACAGTGTGTACAGTATGTGAGTGGGTAGTGGGAGGATACAGGTCTCCTCTGTGTATGGAGCCTGTGTGTGGGAGTCATCAGTAGTGTAACTGAAGAATGAGACCTCCAGAGTGTAGCACTGAGTGGGTGTAGTGTAACCGGTTTGTACCACAGAAGCCATAGAGATCAAAGAAACCGCTGCTCATGAATAATTCATATCGTAGTGTATGGCGTACTGACTCAGCACTAAGACAGTACATGTACTTCTTAGTGATGAGTCAGCACACCATACACTACGATATGAGCTAAGACAATGCTGTTTTGATAGTGGGGATAGTCTTACAGGATTTATACTACTACTGGTTTCTTTGATCTCTATGGCTTCTGTGGTACAATTCTGTATACTATGTTTGAGTTCTCCTGATATTCACCATACACTACGATATGAATATTAATGAGCTAAGACAATGCTGTTTTGATAGTGGGGCTAGTCTTACAGGATTTGTACTACTACCGGTTTCTTTGATCTCTATGGCTTCTGTGGTACAATTCTGTATACTATGTTCCGAGTTATTCAGGTTGATACACTTGGCCTTGAGTTGTGTTGCTTTGTATGTGTGATTCAACCCAGCCAGCTGAGCTGCTTCGGTTACTCAGTTGGTAAAGCAAATAGATGCATGTACATACATGTACTAGTCCTACCTACATGTAGAACGCAGACTGTCACGGGTTCAAGTCCCACCTGAGGCAGCTCCTTGAATAATGACTGTCTTGGGTGAGTTGCATTGTGTTGAGAGTCTCTTGGTTTGATGACATGTGGCACAATGCATAGATAGCTACACTAATATAAACAAGAGCTAGGGACTTACAGAAATTGTGCATACAGGAATTATGCAGACATGAATCTGTCTTTCTCTACATTAGACACAATATGTTATGATGATGCATGTCACTTGAAGAGGTATGCTACAAATCCTATTTGTAGTACATTGACAAACACTGCTAAACAAATAGCCACAATGAATTTTGTGCTTCATTGAATGCACTTCAAAGGCCACATTGATCCATGGTGCCGAGAGAACTGCAAAGAAAATGGTGTAATCTCTCTTGATAAGAGCTGAAACTTTAATAAAGAGTGTTTCACAAGTGACTATATACATGTATGCAGTGTATTATATACGTGTACATGGGCTACAAAATGAAACCATGTGTACAGGTCAACAGTGAAATTTGTGAGCATACATTTTCATGGATGTCACGTTATGCAAAGATGACAAGACACATGAATAGAGAGCGTTGGGGGGTAGGTGGTAATCCCTGGACAGTACATGTACTGCCATAGTTACTCTGGCATACACAGATACTCTGACAAGGGGGGTAGGGGGTAGGTGGTAATCTCTGGACAGTGCACATAGTGTCAGAGGGTATATATAGAGCAGGCAACAGTAGTTTCACAACATTAGTCAGTGAACTGTCATAGTTACTCTGGATTTCAAAGTGGATAACTGACAAAACACGGCACCACTGGACATCCCTTTTCACGACATGTGCAGAAGGGGCAGGAGACAGAGGGAGGGGCTACAAGCAAAAGGAGGTGGGGCTCACACGCGTAGACAAATGTTTGCTGCTGCTCAGATATTCCATCTGGGAATGGACCTCCACCAGACCTGAGGCCACACAGCAGAGCTGCTGTGTCCTACACCTCCTGCCATAGCTACAAACCCAGACACTGACTTAATTCACTCATTCATCAATCACTGACTGCTGGCTGTGGTGTCTGTAACACATTAATCTATTATCACTAAATGGTTTGTCCTTCAGCAAGAGGCTGTAAAATACCACACTGTTAGAAACTAGTACATGTCCATCGTTCTGTATCTATAAAGTAGATCTACACCATTAACATAAGAGAGTCATTCCGTTGTACAGTTATACTGGTTCATAGAGGGAGTCCCCAGCAGGAGGTTGGGAGGAGTGAGGGGTGGCAGCCTCTGTTGGGAGTCGACGGGCAACATCAGGCTCACTGTAGACAATGAATAGCTAACATGGAATACCTGTCCATATTTCCATACATTAAACACCACTGGTATACTGACATGTATGATGGTTCCCTTGAGACCTTAGTCAGCTCATAGGCCTCATTAGATTTAGTTGAAATATTAACTGCACTCATTTGACTTCTGTACAAGAGAAACATGATGTAAAGTGCTAATAAAGATTCCATGAGAAGAAATCGTTATCACATACAACCTCTGTATTCCAGGGGAGTAGTGCCCTCTGCGATTCCTTAATAACAGAACCACTACTACAATGACAGTTACTGCAGTAATCAATACCACTACCACTGTCACTACTCCACCAGTAGCAGCTGCAGTGATGTCAGTCTGACAGTCAGTTGGGGCTGAGTATTGAGAGAGTGTAGCTATGTTAGAAGAGTGTCACTGACAGTGGAAGCTTTGATACTAGTGTGTCGCTATTTCTATTACTACCTTAAGGTGACAATTATTTGGAGGTACATTTTTTGCAGATTTAGGATTCTGTGCATTTTACTGGTATAAAATTTTGCTACTGCTAGCCACCTTTGCGGTTATCATGGGGCCAAATTTTTGCGAATATTAAATTTTGTGTTCTGATACAAATCCGCAGAAATATCAAACTTTAATACCCGCAAAAAATAGTACCCTAAGGTAACATGCAATAACAAAGGTGGAGTTACACATGTTATTATTGTCTGTATACCAGCTGTTTACTGCTTTCACTTCAACTAACTATAGGGTGTGCTGTACATGAACATAAGATTGCAGTGTACTTGATACCATTTTCATTAGTAAAGATGATGAGTTGACTGGTCATATTTCCAAGTGGATTGACCACTGTGACTGTGATAGTGTATTCAGTATCACTCTTCAGTCCTCCTATGGTGTAGGTGTTGTAAGTTATCCTACCACTGGTCCCCTCATTATCATCAGCCTTAGTAGCCACACCACCATCACTGCCAGTTTCTCGCCACTTCATCTCAGAACTGGTGACATATTTATCAACACTCCAGGAGAGGGTGATGGAGTCAGAGATGACCTTTATAGAGATGATAGGCTGGACTGGAGGAGGGACTGGAGAATGTAGTCAGAACACAATGTATGGTAAGACATAATGGACATTCTTCTATGGCACACACACACACACACACACACACACACACACACACACACACACACACACACACACACACACACACACACACACACACACACACACACACACACACACACACACACACACACACACACACACACACACACACACACACACACACACACACACACACACACACACACTGTGACCCTTCTTGGACAGACACTGCTACTTGTACATGTATGTCCTCACCTAACATGACCTCCATATCTGCTGCTACACTCTCACTAGGGAGGTGTTGGGATGTGGCCACAATGGATATGTCATAGCTCTCTCCATTCTGAAGACCAGTCAGTAGGTAGTTGTCTGTGGAGCCATCACTAATATCCACACTGCCACTGCTGCCACCACTATAGTAGATCCTGTACCCAGTTGTATCCCCCAGTGGAGTGGGTGGGCTCCAAGACACTCGGATACTATTGGGACCTTCCTGGACTGCCATCAGGTTAGTGGGAGCTGAGGCAACTGGAGGGAGAATAATTAGAAAGGTCCCTAGACATATCCACATATAATGCATAATATTACTATACCTCTAACAGTGAGCTGTTCTGAACTATCAGATGGTCTGTCATTAGTCACAGTACACGTGTAGTTTCCTCCCAGTCTCCCAGTCACAGTCAGGGTGTGGGTGTAGTGTGAAGTCTCACGATTATCTAACACAGTCTCGGTTCCTTCAGTGACAGTGACAGAGTCTCTGGTCCAAGTGACAGTGGTAGCAGGTCCACCAGTGGAGATACAGGTGAGGGTGAACTGAGAACTGGCTACATTGAGGTCAGAGTCCACAGTGAATGTCATATCATCAGATATTGTGATGTCTCCTGAAGAAAATGAATTACAAATGTACATGTAGTTACATGTACATGTAATGTGGGTGTTGGGCTAGCAAACACAGGTAACAGGTAGTCTCGTACCCAGGCTCTTTCCAGGAAATGCATGCGCATGCACATACAGTGTATACCAGGCTCTTTTCCCTTCCCCCCCCCCCCCCCCTCCTCTGAAAGAGCATGGGTACAAGGCTGAGGTAACAGATTACTTTCTGCCAGTCAGTAATTTATATCATACCTCCTCCACTGTTGTACAGTCCCACATAGACTGTCTGATATGTGAATGTATCATCCTCTACCACAGAGTAATATATCCCCTCAGATGGAGTACCACTGTTCCTATGTAGTCGTACCTTCATAGGACGTCTATCTCTCTCAAATCCTGGAACAGTACTTTCATCTGGATCACCAACTATATTCCCATTTGGTGCATGCCAGTCTCTTCCAGAATGAAATCTCTTCTGCCCTCCACTAAGACTTACAGTGAAATTAGCAATACGGTTAGTATTACAGATGAGAGCAGTGTCATCACTGTCATCATCGGTGGAGCCAATATCACTGATCATCACATAGCCATGGTTAGGGATGTAGTCACCCTTCAGAGTGAGATACACACCTGGAATAGGTATAAGTACAGAACTGAAGGAATATTATGTGAGCATGTCAAATTGTGTGAGAACAGGCTACATATACTGAATGTGTTCTCAAACATAAGGTGCTCATACACTTCACATGTACATAATACACTTGTATACTTACTTGGAAGAGTCTCAATAATAACTGGAGGGTCACTGTATACTCCAATACCAGCACTGTTCACTGCTGCCACTTGAATGGAGTAGGTAGTGGATGGCATCAGACTTGAGATAGTGGCCTCAGTGATAGAGACATCCCTAGTCTGTGTACTCCCACTCCCCTGTGCCCCATACTGCACTGAGTAGCCTGTTATGTCTCCATTGTGGTGGATGCAGTCCACTGCCCCCCACTGGACAGTGATGCTGGAGGAGGTCACATGCTCCTCAGGTACACTCACAGAAGTAGGAGCAGCAGATGGAGCTGTGTTTGAGAGGTTCAGAATAGAGCAGAGAGAAGACACAGGTAACTCTATGAAGTATACTAACCATTGGCCATTGTGGTGGCTGTGGTGGTGTCTGATCCAGTCTTTCCATCACTCAACATTACAGTCACAGTGATGGAGTATTGAGTACCCTCCCGCAGGCCAGTCACTTCATACATTGTCTCAGTCCTAGCAGTAGTGCTACTATTGGTCCTAGTGAAACAGTGAGTGTTAGTGTTGGAGTAGGAGATGGTGTAGTCACTAGTAGCTGTCACATTCCCAAATAGTGTCCATGAGATAGTCACAGAGGTAGAGGTAGTGGAGTCAACAGACACTGACAGTGCATCTGTAGAGTGACATATAGACTGTATCATGTAGGGATGGTTATGATGTGACTAGTAGACTTAATACAAAGTGGCTCAAACTCTGAAACACTGCAGCCTTTTAGACACATACAATTTAACATGTACCTGGTCTACAAGCACATGTAATGGTAACTGTTAAAGTGCATGGAACTTCTGCTTAGACCAGTATAGCCTCGTTCTCTGGCCGACTTGAGACACGGAGAAACAGCCTGGTACCGACTATTTGCACATGCACAAGAATTCTGTTTATTTTACAGATACTTTACAGTATATTTTACGACCGACGACAGTCAGTGCTTGTGACACATCACTCAACTGCATGCTGGAATTTAAATACAAAGCAGTTTCGTAACCATCCTGAGCGTATAAAGATAAGTATTTTACTGATTGGCCCAAACCTGGTAGCTCATACTACACAAAGATCCTGGCGACCATATACATAGTGTAGATCTGTGATACCTCCTTTTCCGAGCCATAACAAGACTTGACAAATGCTGACACAGCAATATTACTCAATACGAAAGTACACGGTAACATGTAGCAGAAATATACTAGAAGTGAATGTAAAAATCTGATACCTCATGGATCTTGCGCATGTGTGAACAGTCATACCAGGCCGTTTCTCTGCGGCTTTGAATCGGCCTGGGAATGAGGCTAAGACCTGTGATGGAGCCCACACATGTGTACATAATCCTAGACTGGTACACAACTATGGTACCACACACACTACTCACCAGCAGTTTGTATGATGTGTGATGTGCTATACACTCCAATACCAGCACTGTTCACTGCTGCCACTTCAATGGAGTAGGTAGTGGATGGATTTAAACCAGGGATGGTAGTTTGTCTGGTATCACCTCCTGAGACATCCCTAGTCTGTGTACTCCCACTCCCCTGTATCCCATACCGCACTGAGTAGCCTGTTATGTCTCCATTGTGGTGGATGCAGTCCACTGCCCCCCACTGGACAGTGATGCTGGAGGAGGTCACCCCAGACTCTCTCACAGAAGTAGGAGCAGCAGATGAAGCTGAAAATTTACCAAACAGAAAATGAACTTTCAATATATGGACCTGCTCCATATGCTAGCATGTACCAGGCCATCTTTGACAAGTGTTTTACTTATAGAAATGTAAGTCGACACTGACTGAGATGTGGAACATTTCACCATGTAATCACTCACCATATTCCTCAGTCTCTCCAGTCATAGAGTTACTGGAGGTAGAACCAGCTGGATTAGTGGCAGTGACAGTGATAGTGTAAGTAGTCCCTCCTCTCAGGCCAGTTATGGTGTGGCTGAGAGAGCTGCCAATAATGTTAGTACTGTTACTTAATACCCCACCAGGACACTCTCCTGATGTCCACATCACCTCATAGCTGGTCACCACTGAGCCACTGGGAACACTCCAGGAGAGGGAGATGGAGGAGGTTGATGGATTGATTGTAGTGATACTAGGCTGACCTGGAACTGGACAAAGATTTTAGAATTACATTCCACATACACACATGGCATACAAGAGTGAAAGTCCAAAAATTTGGAAATGAGAGTGACAAAAGTTCCTTAATTTTTGAGGTGCACAATTTTTAATAAAAAACTAAGCGTATAGGGGGTGCCTAATGTGCTACTGGAATTCAGTGATACCAATCCGTGTGTGCCTCTAACTACAGTATTAGAAAGAAGTACAGAGGGGGGGAGGTCAATAGACTGTTGATATAGATGGAGAAATCAGCAGTTTAGCAATTTTGGTGTGTCATAGTTGTGGCATAGTTGACCTACATTGAGAGTCCTAAGGTGTGTCAGTACCATCCCTACAGTCTACTGACTTCCACTACCAGCCTCTCCCTCCTTGTCCTTGTGAACAATAGCTACACATGATACATATGTGTACATGTGGGGCAGAAGCAGAGGAGGAGGTCGGACAAGTATTATTGATGTATTGAAAAAGCAATTTTTGCTGACACAGCAGTCCTATACCAGTAGCGAATACACGTGTTTTTGTAAAGCTTCTGTAAACCATGCTAAACAAGGATCGACTAAGGTTAGTACATACTTTAGCCTAAGAATTTAGAAAAGTAAAAGTGGTGATCCTGAGCCATATCCCCATCGATAAGGCGTGTAAAATATAAGGTACCATATTGATCTTTCCTTACGACTTTTTACGAAGGTCATTCTTGTCATGCATCTTTAGTCTTAGATTTACTACTTCAAAAAGTAAGCCAGGCGATAAGCTAAAGCTTTCACTGGCCTAGGGGTCATTGTACTTTTCTTAATTACATTCTTTAGGGCAATTTCTTTACGTCATACATGTAAATTACTTGTTAGACTTCCACTGGGACTGAAGAAGGAAGACCCTGAGACTTGCATACTACAACACAACTCGAGCTTCCTGGTCACAAGTAACTGTGTTTAGTTATGTAACCATGGACCCTACAGCTAGGATTATATACATGTAAAGTTATCAAATAGCCTAAATGATGGAGACAGGCCAAGTCATTGTTAAAGATCCTGATAGGCCAAGTCATTGTTAAAGATCCTGAAAAAAACTCAGGATCCAGCTGGGATTCGAACCCAAGTACCTTCTGATTACTAGTCAGACACTCTTACCACTGAGCCACTGGATCTCCTGTGGCAGAGGAGTGTAGGATGGATGTTAATATCCTAAGGATTGAGTTCAAACCCAGACAAAGACTTGGCTACCCAGGCAAGGCATATACAACATGCATGAACATGTACCTAGACCAATGTTCACTGTCACAGTATCACTAGGGAGGAGTTGAGATGAGGTTGTGGCCAAGGTCACAATGGATATGGTGTAGATGCCTCCATTCTGAAGATCAGTGAGTAAATGGTATGTGGAGCCATCACTAACATCCACACTGTCACTGCTGCCACCACTATAGTAGATCCTGTACCCAGTTGTATCCCCCAGTGGAGTGGGTGGGCTCCAAGACACTCGGATACTAGTGGGACCTTCCTGGACTGCCATCAGGTTAGTGGGAGCTGAGGCAGCTGGAGGGAGGATATTGAACATAGTACCAAATTAATGTGGTATGTGTACTATAAAAAGCACTGAAGTGCTAAACCCCTTGGCATGTATATAATGTACACATGTGCCGAACCTCGAAAGTGCATGCACTATTGAAACACAGTTGAAAGCAGCGCATTTGGTGAGCAGAGAGAGCACACCTTGTCATGACAACAGGCCAATATGCACTAGAAATCACATATAACATTACGGTATGTACGGTGTGAGTCACAGAAAAATCAGCCCACTGACACAACTAGGTGGTCCTGTTAGTCATAGGATATCACGGTAAAGCAAATGACACAATAACTTGTGTATATCCGTTCTTATAAAAGTCTGCTTCGTGTTGCACCGAAGCCATCAGTACCTTCATATAAGCTTACAGTGTCCGAGAAATAGGTCATCAGCATAGTCATATGAAATGTGTATGCAACACTTAAATAAAGGCAGTGATCTCTAAGGCATTGAGACACATACATGTAGAGTTGAAGTACTGTATCACTAGTACCTTGTACAGTGTAAGTAGCTGAAGCTGATGAGGATGAGGGTCTGTTATTAGACACAGTACATGTGTAGTCTCCTCCCATTCCTGATCCTCCAGTCACAGTCAGGGTGTGGGTGTACTGTGAAGTAGTGCGATTATCTAACACAGTCTCAGTTCCATCAGTGACAGTGACAGAGTCTCTGGTCCAAGTGACAATGGTAGCAGGTCCACCAGTGGAGATACAGGTGAGGGTGAACTGAGGACTGGCTCCATTGAGGTCAGAGTCCACAGTGAATGTCATCCCATCAGGTATTGTGACTATTCCTAATATAAACAAACAATATCTCCATCATTCTTTCACTGACTACACATGTATACATATGGTAGTACACATAGCATATTCATGGCTGTGTGTGTACAGGTACAGACAACTACATGTAGGGATATACAAATGACCAATGAGATTCAGCCTATTGGAAAGAACACAATATATATGGTCCAGTTTGAACATAGTTACTAAGCAGCAATAAGGACATTACATGAAATGCACTCACACAACACACACACACACACACACACACACACACACACACACACACATGTACATCTGATTACTCTACCCCACGCAAGTGCAGAGCAATAACAAACACAAGTCATATGATATGAACATGTGAGACTATAGCCTTTCTTCTATAGCCTAGGCGAGTCAGTACTGTGGGGGAGTGAGATCAAATCCACCTATATAGCTGGCTTTGTTTACGTGTAGTGCATGTGCACCCCCGGGTCCCATAACAATTATATAGATCTATGCAGTTTATATGCAGAGGATGGTTGGTCGGTCAGTCCAATAGGTGGGATATCACTCTGCATGCCCAATTACATGTACAATCATGTACTTCCTCCATTGCCATATAGTCCCACATAGACTGTCTCTCCAACTGATGGATCACTATCATCATGGACAGCATTAGTTGGAATAACACAGCGATATATACCAGATGGTCCAGTAGGATTGTTCCTATGACGTATGTGGACTACTTGAGATCGACGATCCTCAGTACTCCAGTCAGATATTCCATCTCTGGGAATGGACCTCCACCAGACCTGAGGCCACACAGCAGAGCTGCTGTGTCCTACACCTCCTGCAAATATCAACAGCCATAGCTACAGACCCAGGCACTGACTTAATTCACTCATTCATCAATCACTGACTGTTTGCTGTGGTGTCTGTAACACATTAATCTAATGGGTTTGTCCTTACACATGATTGTATAATTATATGCTTCTCAAGAGCCTGTAAAATATTACAATTGTGAATTCCACACTGATACAAACTATATAGAGACAGTACATGTCATTCTCTACCTACAAAGTACATTAGTCATTCAGTTGTACAGTTATACTGGTTCATAGAGGGAGTCCCCAGCAGGAGGTTGGGGGGTGGCAGCCTCTGTTGGGAGTCGACGGGCAGCATCAGGCTCACTGTAGACAATGAATAGCTAACATGGAATACCTGCCCATGTTTCCATACATTAAACCACTGGTATACTGACATGTATGTTGGTTCCCCTGAGATCTTAGTCAGCTCATAGGCCTCATTAGATTTTGCTGTAATATCAACTGCACTCATTTGACTCCTGTACATGAGAAACAGACATAAAGTGATCTCCATGATTTTATTATCACATACAACCTCTGTATTCCAGGGGAGTAGTGCCCTCTGCGATTTCTTAATAACAGAACCACTATTACAATGACAGTTACTGCAGTGGTAATAATCAATACCACTACCACTGTCACTACTCCACCAGTAACTGCTGCAGTGACATCAGTCTGAGAGTTAGACTGAGTGACTGTTGGAACTGAGTATTGAGAGAGCATATTACAGTGAGATCAGAGACCATTATACAAAATGGAATCAAAAATGTGTGGCAAACACATACTAGTAATGATGATAGGTTGACTGACAGTACTCCCAGCTGCATTGGTCACAGTAACTGTGACACTGTAGACAGTGTTACTCTCCAACTCCTGTATAGTGTAGCTGGTGGAGGTAATACTACCACTAGTCACACTTCCTCCATCATCATCACCACTGCTGAGTGCTTGCCACATCACCTCATAGCTGGTCACATCTGAGCCATTAGGAACACTCCATAAGAGGGAAATGGAGGTGGATGTTGTGGAGGTCACTCTGACAGTAGGCTGGCCTGGGACAGAGACTGAGGGGGAGGGAGGGGGTATGTACATAATTTTCCACTGTAAACAGTGAACATCATTCTTACCTAATGTGATATCTAGGACATTGCTAGTGAAATGTTGTGATACACTAACAATAGATATGTTGTAGGTGTCTCCATTCTGAAGACCAGTCAGTAGGTAGTTGTCTGTGGACGTTCACATTGCCACTCCACAGTACAGTAGTGGACTGACTTAATTAAGACTTTGGCATAATTAGAGTAAGCTTATCAAAACCACACCGAATTTTTGCACGCCTACTCAAACAAGAATCGAGAATTGAAAATACAATCCAAAATACAATTGAGAATTGAAAATACAATCGAGAATTGAGAATTGAAATCAAGAATGGAAATCTAGAATACAGTACAGGAGGTAGTATACATTATGTACCAATATGTGTAAGAACTGGTGGCCGTGGGGCCAGGGAGCTGACCATTTTTTTCTCATGTTAACCACTTTTGAGTGTTCCACATACATAAAGTGCAAGTCGGCTTTTCACTCATGGATTCTCCAAAGACATATGTTGAACTAGACCACACCCACACAGTGTAAGTAAACATATTACCTACACATACATAGCCTCAGATTGCATTGGCTCTTGCCATTTCAATGGTTGTTCTATGCCCACTGTGTACATGTACATATACTTGTAGGTAATATTTACTCTTTTCAGTAGTATGTGTGATAGGTTGACTGGTTGTACTTCCAGCTGGATTGAACACTGTGACTGTGATAGTATATGGAGTGTTACTCTTCAGTCCTCCTATGGTGTAGGTGTTGCCAGGTGCATCTACCCTCACAGGATTATCATCAGCCTTAGTAGTGACACCAACTTCTCGCCACACAACAAACACACAACAAACACATGTATTTCTAAACCTGTTAAGACTCCCAAAATTTCATCTGTATGGGGTTCCCTCACCACTTGTCCCCCTCATCTGTATGGGATTCCCTCACAACCTGTCCCCCTCACCTGTATGGGGTTCCCTCCCAACCTGTCCCCCACCCTCATAGCTACAATGAGGACAGCAGCGATAACTGTAAAATGTTAAGGTCCTGATATGGTATCTAGGTTGCATGGCTGGCTTCTATGATTCCCTCATGGTGTCTATTACTATTACATCCTTTAATGACAGCCAAATCAGGTAAGAACAGGCTACATACACTGAACATCTTCTCAAGAACATCTACAAATACACTTGTATAGCTACTTACTTGGAAGAGTCTCAATAATAACTGGAGGATCACTGTATACTCCAATACCAGCACTGTTCACTGCTGCCACTTGAATGGAGTAGGTAGTGGATGGATTTAGACCAGGGATGGTAGTGTGTCTGGTATCACTTCCTGAGACATCCCTAGTCTGTGTACTCCCACTCCCCTGTACCCCATACCGCACTGAGTAGCCTGTTATGTCTCCATTGTGGTGGATGCAGTCCACTGCCCCCCACTGGACAGTGATGTTGGAAGAAGTCACTGCAGATACTATCACAGAAGTAGGAGCGGCAGATGGAGCTGTGTGTGAGGTTAGAATAGAGTAGAGAGAAGACACAGGTAATTCTATGAAGTATACTAACCAGCGGCCATTGTGGTGGCTGTGGTGGTGTCTGATCCAGTCTTCCCATCACTCAACATTACAGTCGCAGTGATGGAGTATTGAGTACCCTCCTGCAGGCCAGTCAGTTCATACATTGTCTCAGTCCTAGCAGTAGTGTAACTGATGGTCGTAGTGAAACACTGAGTGTTAGTGTTGGAGTAGGAGATGGTGTAGTCACCAGTAGCTGTCACTCCCCCAAACAGTGTCCATGAGATAGTCATAGAGGTAGAGGTAGTGGAGTCAACAGACACTGACAGTACATCTGTAGAGTGACATATATAGTCTGTATCATGTGATCATGATGGTGATGATGTGACCAATAGACTTAATATACAAATGGCTCAAACTCTGAAACACTGCAGCCTTTCAATGTAACATGTACCTGGTCTACAAACACATGTATTTCTAAACCTGTTAAGACTCCCAAAATTTGTATGGGGTTCCCTCACCACCTGTCCCCCTCATCTGTATGGGGTTCCCTCCCAACCTGTCCCCCACCCTCATAGCTACAATGAGGACAGCAGCGATAACTGTAAAATGTTAAGGTCCTGATATGGTATCTAGGTTGCATGGCTGGCTTCTGTAATTCCCTCATGGTGTCTATTACTATTACATCCTTTTCAAAACTGGTGGTCAAGATCCTTGTACAATCATGTACCTCCTTCATTGTCATATACTCCCCCCCCCCCCCCCCCCCCCCATTCCTACTCCTATGAGAAGTGTAGCATAAAGTGAGTCTGGTGAGGGAGCTTTATATAATGAACATGACCTTCATGATCCTGTTTCACTTTGTCTTACATCTATACCTCCTCCATTGCCATATAGTCCCACATAGACTGTCTCTCCAAGAAACTGATCTTTATCATCATTGACAGCATTAGTTGGAATAACACAGCGATATATACCAGATGGTCCAGTAGGATTGTTCCAACGACGTATGTGGACTACCATAACTTGACGATCTTCATAAATATCACCTTCTTCACTATGGAATGGCAGTCTTGTGTCACTACCAGGAGGAAACCAGTTTCCACGTGCAATGACACCAATACTCTCATTTAGACGACAACATGTGTTCAGGTCAGTGTGACACTGTACAGTATCACTATCACTGCCACTTCGATCCTCCCCCACTTGACTGAGGTCCACATAGGAATGGTTGGATAGAGTGGTTCCCCTGAAGGAGATGTAAGGATATTCAGTCTGAGACTGGACCTCCACCAGAGACCAGAGGAGACACAGCAGAACACACAACAGTGTGGCCTTCATTGGAACCATCTCTACATGGAAATATCAGTCAAAGAATAGTTCATACATCATACATGGGGATCTCCCTATAAATGATTACATCATACTGACTGTGTGTTGAGCTAGCAACAGAATAGGATATGGGGGGGGGGGGGGGGGAATGGCCCATCCAATAACTACCCAGCTACATATTTGAGTCAAGCATATGCAAACCAGTAGACTTTAAGCTACAAGCACAGCTTGTTTTACACAGGGAAACTCCATAAGGCTCATAACATAGATCTACATATCCATACACTGTACATACTACACCTTTCTGTCTCCAGTATAGCTATAAGCTGCCCTATCTGTTGATGACAGTCTCTACCTGATAGGATAGATCTACTGGTTGACAGCTGCAGCTGGCGAAAGCTGAAACTAAAAGTATCACCTATTCCGTGGGTGGTCATGGAATGTGATAACAAAGTGTTTTATATACTCAAGTGGTCTTGTGGTAAGGTTATGTAGGTAGGCCACTTATATATAAGCACTTTGTTATCACATTCCATGACCACCACAACTCCACCCAGCAGTTCACCACATTAGACCCTCTGAGGGTCTGGCTGTTTGCCGTTCTGCCTGCGCAGAATTGAGAAGACCCGCTCACAATAATCATACTGAAAACCAGCTCATCATATGTCTACTGTCACCACCATACACACCAATCAAAGTCCATCAGAGAGTAAATCAGAGAGTAAATCAGAGAGCCAATCACTGGTATCATGTTGAGCTCCTATCTCTACCAGCAGAACTATTTCTTCGCATGCTCAAAATGCTCATTCCTCATCATGTTTAGTTTGATGGCTGGACTTGGGTCCCTTGACACAAAGGTCGCAGGCGCACTAGGTTGGTGTACAGTACTGTATTATATGACCACCACTCTGATAGCTGTTGTACTGGGGCTCACACTGGTGATGGTGATACAACCAGGAGGGAGAGGGAAGGTGGACAAGCCATGTGATAACTCCACCTTCTCAGTTCATCCCTAAATCCTTCAACATTTTAATACAACGGTCTACTAGCTATACACAGTGAAGGAAAAAAATGTTACATTCAATTCAACTGAGTGAGTTCCATTCATGTTCCAACATGTAGAGACCTGTGAACCTGAGACTCCCTCACAGGCCCTCTGGGATGTAGGGGTTCCCTCACCACCTGTCCCTCTCACCTGTATGGGGTTCCCTCACCACCTGTCCCTCTCACCTGTATGGGGTTCCCTCGCCACCTGTCCCTCTCACCTGTATGGGGTTCCCTCCCCACCTGTCCCCCTCACCTGTATGGGGTTCCCTCACAACTTGTCCCCCTCACCTGTATAGGGTTCCCTCACAACCTGTCCCCCACCTGTATGGGGTTCCCTCACAACCTGTCCCCCTCACCTGTATGGGTTTCCCTCACCACCTGTCACCCTCACCTATATGGGATTCCCTCACCACCTGTCCCCCTCACCTGTATGGGTTTCCCTCACCACCTGTCACCCTCACCTATATGGGATTCCCTCACCACCTGTCCCCCTCACCTGTATGGGGTTCCCTCACAACCTGTCCCCCTCACCTGTATGGGTTTCCCTCACCACCTGTCCCTCTCACCTGTATGGGGTTCCCTCCCCACCTATCCCTCTCACCTGTATGGGGTTCCCTCCCCACCTGTCCCCCTCACCTGTATGGGGTTCCCTCACAACTTGTCCCCCTCACCTGTATGGGGTTCCCTCCCAACCTGTCCCCCTCACCTGTATGGGGTTCCCTCACAACCTGTCCCCCTCACCTGTATGGGTTTCCCTCACCACCTGTATGGGGTTCCCTCACCACCTGTCCCTCTCACCTGTATGGGGTTCCCTCACAACCTGTCCCCCTCACCTGTATGGGGTTCCCTCACCACCTGTCCCTCTCACCTGTATGGGATTCCCTCACCACCTGTCCCCCACCCTCATAGCTACAATGAGGACAGCAGCGATAACTGTAAAATGTTAAGGTCCTGATATGGCTATCTAAGGTTGCATGGCTGGCTTCTATGATTCCCTCATGGTGTCTATTACTAATTACATCCTTTTCAAAACTGGTGGTCAAGATCCTTGGAGGCTAGTGGTCAAGAACCCAGGACCTAGTGGGTCTATCACTTATTACATCCTTTCAATTTACATCATTTTCAATTCTTAGAAAGGATGTAATTAGAATTACAGAAACCTTAGAGAAGATGCGACTGAAATAACAATATCACCTTAACGTTTTATCGTGCAATGTAAACATCATTGGAGGAAGAGTGCACTCTTCCTCCAATGATGTTTACATTGTCAAAGGAGCAGGTGTGGAGGAATGTTGTGGTGTCAATATATATTATGACACTACTCTCCTTCACTAAGAGATGAGATAGCTACTGAATATACTCTCAGTCCACTGTCATCAGTACTCCAGTCAGATATTCCATCTCTGGGAATGGACCTCCACCAGACCTGAGGCCACACAGCAGACCTGCTGTGTCCTACACCTCCTGCAAATATCAACAGCCATAGCTACAGATCCAGACACTGACTTAATTCACTCATTCATCAATCACTGACTGTTTGCTGTGGTGTCTGTAACACATTAATCTAATGGGTTTGTCTTTACACATGATTGTATAATTATATGCTTCTAAAGAGCCTGTAAAATATTACAATTGTGAATTCCACACTGATACAAACTATATAGAGACAGTACATGTCATTCTCTATCTACAAAGTACATTAGTCATTCAGTTGTACAGTTATACTGGTTCATAGAGGGAGTCCCCAGCAGGAGGTTGGGAGGAGTGAGGGGTGGCAGCCTCTGTTGGGAGTCGACGGGCAGCATCAGGCTCACTGTAGACAATGGATAGATAACATGGAATACCTGCCAATGTTTTCATACATTAAACCACTGGTATACTTACATGTATGTTGGTTCCGCTGAGATCTTAGTCAGCTCATAGGCCTCATTAGATTTTGCTGTAATATCAACTGCACTCACTTGACCTCTGTACATGAGAAACAGACATAAAGTGATCTCCATGATTTTATTATCACATACAACCTCTGTATTCCAGGGGAGTAGTGCCCTCTGCGATTCCTTAATAACAGAACCACTATTACAATGACAGTTACTGCAGTGGTAATGATCAATACCACTACCACTGTCACTACTCCACCAGTTACAGCTGCAGTGACATCTGTCTGAGAGTCAGTTGGAACTGAGTATTAATAAAAGATGTTACAATGATAGTGGGAGCTTCAAAGCTGGCGTGTAGTATAAAATTCTTATTACATACTAGTAATGATGATAGGTTGACTGTCAGTACTCCCAGCTGCATTGGTCACAGTAACTGTGACACTGTAGACAGTGTTACTCTCCAACTCCTGTATAGTGTAGCTGGTGGAGGTAATACTACCACTAGTCCCACTTCCTCCATCATCATCACCACTGCTGAGTGCTCGCCACATCACCTCATAGCTGGTCACCACTGAGCCACTGGGAACACTCCAGGAGAGGGAGATGGAGGTGGATGATATGGAGGTCACATTGACCCTAGGCTGGTCTGGAACAGGGACTGAGGTATATGTATGTATTATGCGATTTCCACTGTACACAGTGAACATCATTCTTACCTAATGTGATATCTAGGACTATGGCAGCATTGCTAGTGAAATGTTGTGATACAGTAACAATAGATACGTTGTATGTGTCTCCATTCTGAAGACCAGTCAGTAGGTAGTTGTCTGTGGAGCCATCACTAACATTCACACTGCCACTGCTGCCACCACTATAGTGGATCCTGTACCCAGTTGTATCCCCCAGTGGAGTGGGTGGGCTCCAAGACACTCGGATGCTAGTGGGACCTTCCTGGACTGCCATCAGGTTAATAAAAACTGTGAGATGTAGAGAGTACAGAAACACTTACATCCAGCTTCATGTCAATGGTAAACATTCAAATGAGGTGCAGTTTATGATGGTATATGTACCATATAGGTGTAAGAACTGGTGGGGCCATGGCCATTTTGAGTTTTGCACATAAACAAGGCGCAAGTCGGCTTTTCACTTGTGGATCCTCCAAAGACATAATATGTTGAACTAGACCACACCCACATAGTGTAATTAGATGTATTAGCCTACACGTACCTGCATTGGCACTGCCACTTCAATGTTTGTTCTATGCCCACTGTGCATGCACATGTACATATACTTTAAATTAAGATTTACTCTTTTCAGTAGTATGTGTGATAGGTTGACTGGTCATACTACCAGCTGGATTGACCACTGTGACTGTGATAGTGTATTCAGTATCACTCTTCAGTCCTCCTATGGTGTAGGTGTTGTCAGGTGCATCTACCCTCACATGATTATCATCAGCCTTAGTAGTGACACCAACTTCTTGCCACACAACTTCAGAATATGTCACATGTTCACCAACACTCCAGGAGAGGGTGATGGAGTTAGAGGTGACCTTTATAGAGTCCATATCAATAGTAGGCTGGTCTGGAGGAGGAACTGGAGAATGTACAATGTATGTAGGTAATCATGCACCTATGAAACCCTATTGTACACACAGTGCGGACTCATATTAAATGACCTGTACACATCCTCACCTAACATGACCTCCATATCTGCTGCTATACTCTCACTAGGGAGGTGTTGGGATGTGGCCACAATGGATATGGTGTAGCTCTCTCCATTCTGAAGACCAGTCAGTGGGTAGTTGTCTGTGGAGCCATCACTAACATCCACACTGCCACTGCTGCCACCACTATAGTAGATCCTGTACCCAGTTGTATCCCCCAGTGGAGTGGGTGGGCTCCAGGACACTCGGATACTATTGGGACCTTCCTGGACTGCCATCAGTTTTGTGGGAACTGAGGCAACTGGAGGATAATTAGAAAGTCATCTCTTCCATGGGTGTATGCACATATGAAAATCTTTTGCACAACATTACAGTATACTTCCACTGCATACCTTGTACATGGAGGTGTACTGAGTCCTCAGATGCTTTGTTATTAGCCACAGTACATGTGTAGTCTCCTCCCATTCCTGATCCTCCAGTCACAGTCAGGGTGTGGGTGTACTGTGAAGTAGTGCGATTATCTAACACAGTCTCAGTTCGTTCAGTGATAGTGACAGAGTCTCTGGTCCAAGTGACAGTGGTAGCAGGTCCACCAGTGGAGATACAGGTGAGGGTGAACTGAGGACTGGCTTCATTGAGGTCAGAGTCCACAGTGAATGTCATATTACCAGACATTGTAATGTCTCCTGAACACAAAGTACATGTAGTTCACATGTTGACTAGCTAACACACAAGTAATAGATTAGTAATCAGAATGGTAGTTACAATATACCTCCTCCTCCACTGTTGTACAGTCCCACATAGACTGTCTGATTTATGAATGTATCATCCTCTACCACACAGTAATATATCCCCTCAGATGGAGTACCAGTAGCAGTGTTCCTATGTAGTCGTACTACCATAGGACCTCTATTTCTATCAAATCCTGGAACATCATCACTACCTTGATTACCAACTATAGTCCCATCTGGTGCATGCCAGTCTCCTCCAGAATTTGGACCATGAAAATTATTAATACGGTTAGTATTACAGATGAGAGCAGTGTCATCACTGTCATCATCAGTGGAGCCAATATCACTGATCACCACATAGCCATGGTTAGGGATGTAGTCACCCTTCAGAGTGAGATACACACCTGGAGTAGGTATAAGTACAGAACTGAAGGAATATAATTTGAGCATGTCAAATTGTGTGAGAACAGGCTACATATACTGAATGTGTTCTCAAACATAAGGTGCTCACACACTTCACATGTACATAATACACTTGTATACTTACTTGGAAGAGTCTCAATAATAACTGGAGGATCACTGTATACTCCAAAACCAGCACTGTTCTTTGCTGCAACTTGAATGGAGTAGTTAGTGGATGGATTTAGACCAGGGATGGTGGTTTGTCTGATATCACCTCCTGAGACATCCCTAGTCTGTGTACTCCCACTCCCCTGTACCCCATACCTCACTGAGTAGCCTGTTATGTCTCCATTTTGGTGGATGCAGTCCACTGCCCCCCACTGGACAGTGATGTTGGAGGAGGTCACCCCAGACTTTCTCACAGAAGTAGGAGCAGCAGATGGAGCTGTGTGTGAGAGGTTCATAATAGAGCAGAGAGAAGACACAGGTACCTCTATGAAGTATACTAACCAGTGGCCATTGTGGTGGCTGTGGTGGTGTCTGATCCAGTCTTTCCATCACTCAACATTACAGTCACAGTGATGGAGTACTGAGTACCCTCCTGCAGGCCAGTCACTTCATACATTGTCTCAGTACTAGCAGTAGTGCTACTATTGGTCCTAGTGAAACACTGAGTGTTGTTAGTGTTGGAGTAGGAGATGGTGTAGTCACTAGTAGCTGTCACTCCTCCAAACAGTGTCCATGAGATAGTCACAGAGTTAGAGGTAGTGGAGTCAACAGACACAGACAGAGCATCTGTAGAGTGACATATAGACTGTATCATGTAGGGATGGTGATGTGACTAGTAGACTTAATACAAAGTGGCTCAAACTCTGAAACACTGCAGCCTTTCAGACACATACAATGTAACATGTACCTGGCCTACAAGCACATGTAATGGTAACTGTTAAAGTGCATGGAACTTCTTCTTAGACCAGTATAGCCTCGTTCTCTGGCCGACTTGAGACACGGAGAAACGGCCTGGTACCGACTATTTGCACATGCACAAGAATTCTGTTTATTTTACAGATACTTTACAGTATATTTTACGACCGACGACAGTCAGTGCTTGTGACACATCACTCAACTGCATGCTGAAATTTAAATACAAAGCAGTTTCGTAACCATCCTGAGCGTACAAAGATAAGTATTTTACTGATTGGCCCAAACCTGGTAGCTCATACTACACAAAGATCCTGGCGGCCATGTACATAGTGTAGATCTGTGATACCTCCTTTTCCGAGCCATAACAAGACTTGACAAATGCTGACACAGCAATATTACTCAATACGAAAGTGCACGGTAACATGTAGCAGAAATATACTAGAAGTGAATGTAAAAATCTGATACCCCATGAATCTTGCGCATGCGTGAACAGTCGATACTAGGCTGTTTCTCTGCGGCTTTGAATCGGCCTGGGAATGAGGCTAGTGATGGAGCCCACACATGTGTACATAATCCTAGACTGGTACACAACTATGGTACCACACACACTACTGACCAGCAGTTTGTATGATGTGTGGCATGCTATACACTCCAATACCAGCACTGTTCACTGCTGCCACTTGAATGAAGTAGGTAGTGGATGGATTTAGACCAGGGATGGTAGTTTGTCTGGTATCACCTCCTGAGGAATCCCTAGTCTGTGTACTCCCACTCCCCTGTACCCCATACCGCACAGAGTAGCCTGTTATGTCTCCATTGTGGTGGATGCAGTCCACTGCCCCCCACTGGACAGTGATGCTGGAGGAGGTCTCCCCAGACTCTCTCACAGAAGTAGGAGCAGTAGATGGAGCTGAAATATTACACCAAACAGCGAATTGACTTTTAATATATGGACCTGCTCCATATGCAGTTACTTCATAGAACATATACTGTACCAGGCCATCTTTGACAAGTGTCTTACTTCCATGCTATCACTCACCATATTCCTCAGTCTCTCCAGTCATAGAGTTACTGGAGGTAGAACCAGCTGGATTAGTGGCAGTGACAGTGATAGTGTAAGTAGTCCCTCCTCTCAGACCAGTTATGGTATGGCTGGTATAGTTGCCAGTAATGGTATCACTGCCACTTAATACCCCACCAGGACAGTCTCCTGATGTCCACATCACCTCATAGCTGGTCACTACTCCACTGGGAACACTCCAGGAGAGGGAGATGGAGGAGGTTGATGGATTGACTGTAGTGATACTAGGCTGACCTGGAACTAGACAAAGAAATAATTTGTGGTATTGAACATGTAGTTAGTATTACATTCCACATACACACTTACAGGCATAAAATATACAAGTGTAGAGCAGTAGCTAACTGACTGTTATGCACGCATGCGCAAAAACATTATGAGTTATGTAATGATTTTGGACAAATAGAGAATACTGAGTTTGCCGTGTGTGTGTCAGCTAAGAAGTTCAGTAAAAATCTATCCACATAACGCGCCAGACGTTACAGTGGAGCCTCCCACCGAGACAGAAGTTGAGAGATAGCTGGCATTCCACAGTCCTAGGAGTGGAAGCGCGCTTATCTGCCTGTGAGAGCGGCTTAGCGGAGCTTGGCAAGGGAGACGGCTCGGTCGCACTGTCAGAGTCTGACTAGAGAGCCTGCGAGTGAATACCTTGCTAGTAGATTGCTCCGAAACCTCCAGAAAGCGGTTCTCTCTGAAGACGCTCTCACGAGGAGTCGAAACGCGGGGAAGACAGAGGGTTCAAGATGGCGGACGCCGACCACGTGGCTGCGGTCGTCGACCCGGAAGCGGTGTCCAACCCGGACATTGGGAACGGAACGGAGACGGTGATAGGGGCAGGACCCGAGACCGAGATCTCCCCGTCGCGGCACGCAGGAGAACGCGATGGATCGGAACCCAATCGTGAGTTGCATGATTCTCAGCATGCATGGGGAGGGACCGCTCCAACAGAGAGTGATCAGTACGTAGAACCGTCTGTCCTCCAACCCCGCGCGCGCTACCCCCTCAATTCTAAGAGACTAACAGCATGGCATCTGCGAGCATTGGCTGGGGCGTTAGAGTTGCCTACCTCAGGATCCGCTGACCAGTTGCGACAGTGTATTGAAGCAGTAGTCGCAGAGGACCATGAATATCAGAATGTAGTGGTGACGGTGAGGGAGAGCCCCAAAACAGAGCATGTAGTGGCACTCGCAGATGCAGATGGCGAGTTCGTAGTGAGTGAGCCTGTATACCGCGATGTACGTCATGTGCATTTCGACGAAGAGGTGCAAAGCACAGCAGAGTTTCATGCTATGCGCCAACAACTCGACGAGGCCAATCAGCTCCTCAAGCTAGCAGCTGCAAGGGAGGGGGAGCAATTACAGCAGATAGTAGAGCTCCAAGAGACCTTGCATGAGTGTGAAGTCCAGGCTACGGAAACCTGTGACAGCCTACGTCAACAATTGGCCGCTGAGAAGGAGAGGGCACAAGCTAGTTGGCGAGCAAACTGTGAGCACTTGGCCCAGCAAGACACAGTCATTACGGCCCAAGATGACAAGATAGCCTCCCTTCGGCGTCGGATCAGTGTGTTGGAGAACTCACTGTCCTCACATCAGGATAACTCCCCTGCTCCTCCATCACGAGCGGCCCCAAGTCGGCCAAGAGTTTTACCGGCAACGAAAGACTATGTCCCTGTTTCAGTGATGCCCTCCTCTCACCCTCCACAAGAGCAGACCAGCCTTCCTCCATCTGCAGTTACGGCCCCTCCGGTGAGTCCCTCGTCTGGACTCCACAGCTCTCAAGGCGTGCCTCCGGGTGCTCCCAATAGCAATCCTCAGACACTGGGAGACTCTGTGTCAGAGAGTGGAGAAATCACTCACTCTAACCACTCCTCTACCAGTACCCAGCAGCGTCGCGGACGAGCTCCCCCGATAGAATTCTTCACAGGGGAAGACCCAGCCATAAATGTGGACGACTGGCTACCAAGCCTTGAACGTGCTTCCTCCTGGAATGGATGGTCAACCACTGAGAAACTCATGCAGCTACCTGGCTATCTCAAGGGACGGGCGTTGCAAGAGTGGAGACTTCTCAGCCGCTCCGAGCAGCAAGACTACACGACAGCCATCAATGCCCTCCGTGTTAGGTTGGACCCTGGCAGCAAGACTATGGCTGCCCAGGACTTCCGGCATTCACTTCAGAAGAGTGGAGAGAACGTACCAGACTTCATCCGCCGACTAGAGAAGACCTTCCAGATTGCGTATGGCAAAGATGACCTCAATCCCACAACCAGGGATACACTACTCTACGGTCAACTTTACGAAGGGTTGACATACGACGTCATGCAAAGCCCAGCTGTCTCAGGTGCCCAAACCTACCAGGAGCTGTGCACTGCAGCCAAAGGTGAAGAGAAAAGACTAGCTGCACTCAAACAGCGACGTCACCTCACCAAGGCCACTCCTTCCCCACAACCAACAACTACTCCCCGATCCTCTGGTCCCAAGCAGCAGCAACACGGGACACCGTCTACAGCAAAGGGGCCGAGAGTTTGCTTCAAGTGTGGCAATCCAGGACACTTCGCCATGAACTGTACACAAGGAGAGAAGGAGAGCAAGGGAAAAGGTTCGTCAGGAAGAGCCAAGCAAGTCCAGACGGAAAAACCCCCACGAGAGTCCAAGGTAGAACTCCGGGTCCCCGACTTCCTACACTCTTCGTCAGATGAAGAAACCCCGGCATCAGCTAAGACTGTGCGGGTTGTGGACAAAGGGAGCGCACCCCAGTGTGTTAGGGTGCAGGTGCAAGGTGTTCCAGCTTACGGCCTTATCGACAGTGGTGCGGATATCACCATCATGGGTGGCACCCTTTTCAAGAAAGTCGCTACAGTGGCAAAACTCAAGAAGCGGGACTTCATGAAGGCCGACAAAGTTCCTCGGACCTACGACCAACGACCGTTTCAGCTTGATGGCCGAATGGATCTTGACATTGCCTTTGGGGATCACACCATGAAGACCCCTGTGTACATTAAAATGGATGCGCACGACCAACTACTCCTTTCAGAAGGAGTCTGTCGACAATTGGAGATCCTTCACTACCACCCCAGTGTCGAACGCTGGAGGGGAGGTAAACGTAAACTTACTCAGCAGCAGACTGGTAGCAGCTCGTTGGAGACCCGGTCTGGGAACCAATCCGACCAATCCACCACAACTCAAGGAGACAACCATGAGCAAGGAGCAACTGTCCCTATGGTTAGTGTCCGACTCCTGCAGTCCACTAGTGTTCTTCCTCATCAGAGCAAAGTAGTTGAAGTCGCCTTGCCTAACCCAAGTAACTCCGCCGGGTGCTATTTCCTGGAACCATCTTCATCAGACTCAGGACTCCGAGTTGACCCCTCGCTCATACGAGTTGTACCCGACGAGCCAGTATTGGCCGTCATCTCAAATCCCTCTGGAGTCCACCTGGCTCTGGAAGAGGGTGACCTACTCGGAGAAGCTACTCCAGTGGATGTGGTGCTACCGCACGAGAAAGAGTCTGATGCGAGACCAGAGACGCCGGAGGTGAAGAAGATTCAGTCTAAACCACCTTCCTGGAGGAAGAAGCAACTGATAGAGAGTGTTGGAGTACCAGAAGCCCTCACGCCCTCTCAACAGCAGGAGTTCCTTGACTTCCTCACCAATCATCACAATGTCTTCGCGCTGGAAGAGTATGAACGTGGTGAAACTAGCCTGGTGGAGATGGAGATCGACACTGGTGATGCACACCCTCGTCGATGTGCCCCAAGGAGAGTACCTTTTGCTGTGCGTGCGGAGATGGCCCAACAGATCGACCACATGCAAGTTGCGAAAGTGATCCAACCATCAGCAAGTCCCTGGGCCAGCCCAGTCGTTATGGTCCAGAAGAAGGACGGAACTCATCGCTTTTGCATCGACTATCGGCAGCTCAATGCCGTCACCAAAGCCGATACGTATCCTCTACCACGTATTGACGATCTGCTGGATCAACTGGGCCAGTGCCGTTACTTCTCAACCTTGGACCTAGCATCAGGCTACTGGCAGATCCGGATGAGCCCCAGTTCCCGAGAGAAGACCGCCTTCGTCACCCCGCAAGGATTGTACGAGTTCTGCGTGATGCCATTCGGTCTCACCAACGCACCAGCAGTCTTCCAGAGACTCATGCAGCGTTTGGTGACAGGACTCAACCCTGCAGCTGGCCCAGATTTCGTTGCTGTGTACATCGATGACATTTTGGTTTTCTTCCCAACCCTGGAGCAACATCTCCGTCACCTGAAAGTTGTCATTGAAAGGATCAGTGAGGCTGGTCTGAAACTGAAACCTACAAAGTGTCGTTTTGCTCGGAATGAGGTTGAGTACTTGGGCCACTTGATCACTCCGGGAGGCCTGAGGCCGAATTCCAACCTCGTTGAAGCTGTCCAACAATTTCCAATACCAACAGACGTTAGCGGAGTAAGAAGATTCCTCGGATTAGCCTCCTACTACCGGCGTTTCATTCAGAATTTCGCCCGGATTGCAGAGCCGCTGCGAGAGCTCACTAGAAAGAATATCTCCTTCCACTGGACCAAGGCCTGTGAAGACGCCATGAAAGAGCTCCAGACAAAGCTCACGACTGCTCCTGTGCTCGCCTACCCATCCTTTGATAGGCCGTACACTGTCGAAACAGATGCCAGCATCAGTGGTTTAGGGGCTGTACTCTCCCAGATGCAGTCCGACAAGAATCTGCACCCGGTTGCTTATGCCAGCCGCTCACTGTCAGCAGCCGAACGGAACTACAGTGTGACTGAGTTGGAGACGCTCGCTGTTGTGTGGGCTTTGACCAGGTTTCACTCCTACCTGTATGGACAATCCGTGACGGTCATCACTGACCATTCGGCTGTCCGAGCTGTTCTGGAGACCCCAAACCCATCATGCAAACATGCACGTTGGTGGAATAAAGTCTATGGATCTGGTCTGAAGGAAGTGAAGATTGTATACAGAGCCGGTCGTCTCAACAGCAGTGCGGACGCCCTCTCTCGTAGTCCTTTGCATGAACCAGGGACTCCAGTAGATGAGACTCATGTTCTTGGCCTGCAGTCAGAGTCGATAGCTACCCAAGCGCAGACGGAAGATGTCACTGAGATTCCTGCACTGTTGGCTCAATCTCCAGTATCTGCACCGAATGAAGACTTCGCCAGTGAACAGAGAAAAGACCCCGAGCTTGTGCAACTAATCACTTACCTGGAGCGAGGAGAGCTGCCCGCAGATGACAAGAAAGCTCGTCAGATGGTCCTGCAGAAGTCACTCTTCACCATCAACAATGGAATTTTGATCTTTGTTGACCCGAAGCAAGATCACCGCAGGAGAGTGGTTGTGCCAAGTCACCTCAGGCGACAGATACTCTCTGAACATCACTCGTCGCCAATGGGAGGACACTTTGCAGCCAAGAAGACCTATGGAGCCCTCATGCGACACTGGTGGTGGGATGGGATGTACAATGAGACTCTGAAGTTCACTAGCAACTGTCCTCAGTGTGCAGTGGTTACTGGAGGTGGACGTCATCATCGACCACCGCTACACCCTATTCCAGTCAGCCGACCATTCCAGATCGTGGGCGTCGACGTGATGGAACTACCAAAAACTGACAGAGGTAACCGATATGTCCTAGTGTTTCAGGATTTTCTAACCAAATGGCCACTAGTGTTCCCAATGCCTGACCAAAAGAGCCAACGCATCGCTGAGCTCCTAGTAAATGAAGTGATTCCCCTCTTTGGTGTGCCTGAAGCCCTTTTATCCGACCGAGGTGCCAATCTTCTCAGCCATCTCATGTATGACATTTGTGACCTACTCGGAATCACCAAGCTCAACACCACCGCACACCACCCGCAGTGTGACGGCATGGTGGAACGCTTTAATAGGACACTCAAGTCTATGCTTCGTAAGCATGCAGCTAATTTTGGGTCACAGTGGGACAGGTATCTCTCTGGAGCACTATGGGCGTATCGCAATGTTCCCCACGATTCAACTAAGGAGAAACCCTCCTTCCTTCTCCTGGGTATCGATTGTCGTACTCCGACAGAAGCTGCTCTGCTCCCACCACATGAGTTAGAGCCTACAGAAGTGACAGACTACCGTGAGGAGATGGTTCTATCTCTTTCATCTGCGAGGAAATTGGCAGCTGAAGCTATCAAGAGTGCTCAGGTTCAGTACAAGAAGACCTACGACAAGCTGAGTCGAGAGATGGACTACCAGCTCGGTGACTGGGTATTAGTCAAGTTTCCCCAGGAAGAGACTGGACGTCAGCGCAAACTATCACGCCCGTGGCATGGACCTTATCGCATTGTTGAGAGAAATGACCCAGATGTTACAGTAGTGAAAGTCTATGCACCTCAGGATGGTCCAATCCAAGTACACCAGATGAGAGTTGCTCCATGCCCGCCAGAGTTGCCAGCAGGTTTCTTCTGGTACGGTTCCAGACGTTCCAGCCCTGGTCGTCCGCCTAAGTGGGTAAATCAGCTACTCGAGGGAGAACTCTTCTCAGAGCCAGAGGATCCAGCCCAAGAATCAGCGGAGGAATCTGTTGCTGAACCCGCAGCCACTGATCGAGGGGCAGATCAAGAGACATCACAGCCTCATGATGATGGAGTCACCGACTCATCCGCGACGTCAACTGGAGATCCAGTTGCCCCTTTCGGAATCTTGTCGCAAGCTGACACCGGCGATGGAGATGCCGCCCTAAGACAGGCCTCAAAGTCACCAGAACCCCGGAACTTGAGTCAATCTGCTCACTCACCCCGGAAGCACCGCAAGTATCCTCTACGGAAGAAGAGGTCACCTCCAAAGAAGCTCATGGCTATCAACTCGAGGACGAGTTTCTTCAGGGAAGGGGCTGATGTAGAGCAGTAGCTAACTGACTGTTATGCACGCATGCGCAAAAACATTATGAGTTATGTAATGATTTTGGACAAATAGAGAATACTGAGTTTGCCGTGTGTGTGTCAGCTAAGAAGTTCAGTAAAAATCTATCCACATAACGCGCCAGACGTTACACAAGAGTATATAAAAGTATTTTCATGAAATGAAAGTACCCTAATTTTTGAGGTGCGCAATTTTGCTGTTTTCATGAATTGGCCTAAAACCCATGAAAATGAATGAATGCACTAAAGTGCAGAACCCCCGGCGCCACACGTGTGTGAACCCTTGAAAACGCATGCGCTATTGCGCTATTGAAATAATGCGCATGAGCACTTTTCCGCAGAAAATGGCCGACCGTACATATGCTTTCAATGGCATTTTCAGGACAAACATACGCTCCAGAGGTGAGATGTGACTTAACAGACACACAGACACACAGAATGACCAAGTACCGTAACCCTCGCTGTGCATGCACGCCGAGGGTTAATTGAAGCTAGAGTATAGTATATATAGAGGGTGCCTAATGTACTAGTGGAATTCAAATTGTTTCCATAATACCAATCCATGTGTGCCTCTAAATTTGCCACTATACAGTATTAGAAACAAGTGCAGTATATATGCAGCAACAAAGGGAAAGATGGCAGGCTACAATATCATAACTCAAGAGGTCTCATCTGTCACCGTGTACTAAGAAAGCTTTACTCCAACTGGTGATATTCCACACATGGCAACCTTTGTGACCCTGCCTCAGGGACCCTAATGAACGTAGGGACCCTGAGACTAGCACTACAACACAACTTGAACGTCCTGGTCACAAGTAACTGTGTTTAGATTCTATTTAGTGTACATCTAACCATGGACCCTACAGCTAGGATTATATACATGGACATGTACCTAGACCAATGTTCACTGTCACAGTATCACTAGGGAGGAGTTGAGATGAGGTTGTGGCCAAGGTCACAATGGATATGTCATAGCTCTCTCCATTCTGAAGATCAGTCAGTAAGTGGTATGTGGAGCCATTACTAACATTCACACTGCTGCCACCACTATAGTAGATCCTGTACCCAGTTGTATCCCCCAGTGGAGTGGGTGGGTTCCAAGACACTCGGATACTAGTGGGACCTTCCTGGACTGCCATCAGGTTAGTGGGAGCTGAGGCAACTGGAGGGAGGATAATGAATATGACATCACTACACACACCATATACTATACATGTCAGAGGCATAGTCACATGAAATATGTATGCAACATATAAAGAAAGGCAGTGATCTCTAATGCATTAAGACACATACATGTAGAGTTGAAGTACTGCATCACTAGTACCTTGTACAGTGTAAGTAGCTGAAGCTGATGAGGATGAGGGTCTGTTATTAGACACAGTACATGTGTAGGGTCCTCCCATTCCTGATCCTCCAGTCACAGTCAGGGTGTGGGTGTACTGTGAAGTAGTGCGATTATCTAACACAGTCTCAGTTCCTTCAGTGACAGTGACAGAGTCTCTGGTCCAAGTGACAGTGGTAGCAGGTCCACCAGTGGAGATACAGGTGAGGGTGAACTGAGGACTGGCTCCATTGAGGTCAGAGTCCACACTGAATGTCATATCATCAGGTATTGTGACTATTCCTAATATAAACAAACAATATCTCCATCATTCTTTCACTGACTACACATGTATACATATGGTAGTACACATAGCATATTCATGGCTGTGTGTGTACAGGTACAGACAACTACATGTAGGGATATAAATAATGACCAATGAAATTCAGCCTACTAGAAAGAACACAATATATATGGTCCAGTATGAACATAGTTACTAAGCAGCAATAAGGACATTACATGAAATAGACTCACACAATACACACACACACACACACACACACACACACACACACACACACACACACACACACACACACACACACACACACACACACACACGTACATCTGATTACTCTACCCCACGCAAGTGCAGAGTAATAACAAAAGTGCGTGGACATCCCCGGGGCACCCCCGGGTCTGAAATATTGAACTGCATGCATAAAAAGATATCTGGTATTTTTGGTGACATGCACTATGATGTAAAATATGGTGGATTCACTCCCACTTATCCATCTTTCTTCCACCACACACTTATCACATGTTGTTACATAATATCAACCTCCTTCACTGCCATAATATAGTCCCACATAGACTGTCTCTCCAACTGATTGGTCACTATCATCATGGACAGCATTGGTTGCAATAACACAGCGATATATACCAGATGGTCCATCAGCATTGTTCCTACGACGTATGTGGACTACTTGAGCTTGACGATCCTCATACATACATGTACAACCCCAAGCATCATTAGAAAAATCCAGTCTTGTATCACTGCCTGGGGGAAACCAGTCTCCACGGTGTATTCCCTGTACATTACGACAACATGTCATCAGGTCAGTGTGACACTGTACAGTATCGCTATCACCACTGCTAATGGGATCACCTCCCACTAGACTGAGATCCACATAGGAATGGTTGGATAGATTGTTTCCCATGAAGGAGATGTAAGGATATTCAGTCTGAGACTGGACCTCCACCAGAGACCAGAGGAGACACAGCAGAACACACAACAGTGTGGCCTTCATTGGAACCATCTCTACATGGAAATATCAGTCAAAGAATAGTTTATACATCATACATGGGATCTCCCTATAAATGATTACATCATACTGACTGTGTGTTGAGCTAGCAACAGAAGCAGTGGAATAGGATATGGGGGGGGGGGGGGGGAGGAAGAAACCCGACCAATTTGTGGTAGCTTACAGTCTACTGGATTGCAAATGCTTGACTCAAAAATGTAGCTGGGTAGTTATTGGATGGGCCAGGCGTTCCTACTCCTATGAGAAGTGTATCATAAAGTCAGTCTGGTGAAGGGGCTTTATATAATGAACATGACCTTCATGATCCTGTTTCACTTTGTCTTACACTACATGCACTTATAAATATTCAGCATATCATCAAGGTATGTCACATATAGATCTACATGTATATGAATGATTCATATTTGTCTGTTGCTTAGGAACTAGATCTACCAACAGTATATATTTGTAGCAAGCACAGCTTGTTTTACACAGGGAACTCCACAAGTCTCATAACATAGATCTACATACCCATATACTGTTAACTGAACACCTTTCTGTCTCCAGTATAGCTATAAGCTGCCCTATCTGTCGACGACAGTCCACCTGATAGATCTACTGGTTGACGTACAATGCCGTTTCAGCTGGCGAAAGCTGAAACCTTGTATACTTCACTAGAATAGGCCTACATAGGCTGTTTGTGTCCCTGTTCTGCCTGCGCAGAATTGAGATGTGCTAATAGCAACACAGCAAAAGCATAATATGTTATTTTAAACCCTTGTGATTCTTGTAATACTCCTCTACATGTACACGTATAATACTATATAGTTGCGAGCGGAGAGTGCGCACGCAAAATTAGAAGCACGTATAACGTTACGGTATGTACATCGCCCGTCACATATCACACAGTACAGTAGTACTGTGTATATAGGGATTGCTATGGTCTATCCCCATTGAAAATCATATATAAGGATATTCTTCATTTTCAATTTGAAGTTGATTTTGATATCAAGGTGAAGAATGTGTGAAAAATAACCATGAAACAAAAATTGGTTGATCTGTATGGTGTGTACGTATGTAACTTATGCATGAGCATAGCACACCAGCTATTTTGAAAGGATAGGAAGAAAATCCAGACAAATAAGACATAGCACCCAGAACACAGTACAAGAAGCACAGCACACAGACCAGACAAACAACAAAATGTGCATGTATGCCTGAAGTTTGGCATCTTTGGTGGTTTAATCAACCCCTGTCTTCTTCTGTATACTATGTTCGAGTTCTCCTGATATTCAGGTTGACACACTTGGCCTTGAGTTGTGTTGCTTTGTATGTGTGATTCAACCCAGCCAGCTGAGCTGCTTCGGTCGCTCAGTTGGTAAAGCAAATAGATGCATGTACATACATGTACTAGTCCTACCTACATGTAGAACGCAGACTGTCACGGGTTCAAGTCCCACCTGAGGCAGCTCATTGAATAATGACTGTCTTGGGTGAGTTGCATTGTGTTGAGAGTCTCTTGGTTTGATGACATGTGGCACAATGCAAAGATACACTAATATAAACAAGAGCTAATATAACGTTACAATTGAAAATAATGAATTCCACACTGATAGAAACTAGTACATGTCCATCGTTCTGTATCTACAAAGTAGATCTACATCCATTAACATAAGAGAGTCATTCAGTTGTACAGTTATACTGGCTCATAGAGAGAGTCCCCAGCAGGAGGTTGGGAGGAGTGAGGGGTGGCAGCCTCTGTTTGGAGTCGACGGGCAGCATCAGGTTCACTGTAGACAATGAATAGCTAACATGGAATACCTGTCCATATTTCCATACATTAAACCACTGGTATACTGACATGTATGTTGGTTCCCCTGAGATCTTAGTCAGCTCATAGGCCTCATTAGATTTTGCTGTAATATCAACTGCACTCATTTGACCTCTGTACAGGAGAAACATGATGTAAAGTGCTAATAAAGGTTCCATGAGAAGAAATCATTATCACATACAACCTCTGTATTCCAGGGAAGTAGTGCCCTCTGCGATTCCTTAACAACAGAACCACTATTACAACAGCTACTGCAATAATCAATACCACTACCACTGTCACTACTCCACCAGTTACAGCTGCAGTGATGCCAGTCTGACAGTCAGTTGGAGCTGAGTATTGAGAGAGTGTAGCTATGTTAGAAGAGTGTCACTGACAGTGGAAGCTATGATGCTAGTGTGTCGCTATTTCTATTACTAACATACAATAACAAAGGTGGAGTTACAACTGTCTGTATACCAGTATTGTTTACTGCTTTCACTTCAACTACAGTGTGCTGTACATGAGCATAAGATATTGCAGTGTACTTGTTACCATTTTTATTAGTAAAGATGATGAGTTGACTGGTCATATTTCCAAGTGGATTGACCAATGTTACTGTGATAGTGTATTCAGTATCACCCTTCAGTCTTCCTATGGTGTAGGTGTTGTCAGTTATCCTACCACTGGTCCCCTCATTATCATCGGCCTTAGTAGCCACACCACCACCACTGACAGTTTCTCGCCACTTCACCTCAGAACTGGTGACATATTTATCAACACTCCAGGAGAGGGTGATGGAGTCAGAGGTGACCTTTATAGAGATGATAGGCTGGACTGGAGGAGGGACTGGAGAATGTAGTCAGAACACAGTGTATGGTAAGACATAATGGACATTCTTCTATGGCACACACACACACGCACGCACGCACGCACACACGCACGCACGCACGCACGCACGCACGCACGCACGCACACACGCACACACACACTGTGACCCTTCTTGGACTGACACTGCTACCTGTACATGTATGTCCTCACCTAACATGACCTCCATATCTGCTGCTATACTCTCACTAGGGAAGTGTTGGGATGTGGCCACTAGAGATATGTCATAGCTCTCTCCATTCTGAAGACCAGTCAGTAGGTAGTTGTCTGTGGAGCCATCACTAACATTCACACTGCCACTGCTGCCACCACTATAGTAGATCCTGTACCCAGTTGTATCCCTCAGTGGAGTGGGTGGGCTCCAAGACACTCGGATACTAGTGGGACCTTCCTGGACTGCCATCAGGTTAGTGGGAGCTGAGGCAGCTGGAGGGAGGATAATTAGAAAGGTCGATAGACATATCCACATATAATGCATAATATTACTATACCTCTAACAGTGAGCTGTTCTGAATCCTCAGATGGTCTGTCATTAGTCACAGTACACGTGTAGAGTCCCCCCAGTCTCCCAGTCACAGTCAGGGTGTGGGTGTACTGTGAAGTCTCACGATTATCTAACACAGTCTCAGTTCCTTCAGTGACAGTGACAGAGTCTCTGGTCCAAGTGACAGTGGTAGCAGGTCCACCAGTGGAGATACAGGTGAGGGTGAACTGAAGACTGGTTCCATTGAGGTCAGAGTCCACAGTAAATGTCATATTACCAGACATTGTAATGGCTCCTAAAATTGAATTACAGAATACATGTAGTTCACACGTTAATGGTGTCAGGCTAGCCAACACAGCTAGGTAAAGATTTTAATTAGTAATCAGAATGATGTTCACACTATACCTCCTCCTCCACTGTTGTACAGTCCCACATAGACTGTCTGATATGTGAATGTATCATCTTCTACCACACAGTAATATATCCCCTCAGATGGAGGATAAGTAGGAGTGTACCTCCTCAGTATTACCATCATAGGAGCTCTATTTCTCACAAATCCTGGAACATCATCACTACCTAGATTACCAACTGTAGCCCCATCTGGTGCATGCCAGTCTCCTCCAGAATGGAAGTAAGTGCTACCTGGGGTAGTAGTGAGATTACCAAAACGATTAGTATTACAGATGAGAGCAGTGTCATCAGTGGAGCCAATATCACTGATCACCACATAGCCATGGTTAGGGATGTAGTCACCTCTCAGAGTAAGGTATACACCTGGAATAGGTACAGAATGAAAGGAATATTATGTGAGCATGTCAAATCACAGGTCATATGATGGCTTTAATGATAGCCAAATCAGGTGAGAACAGGCTACATACACTGAACATCTTCTCAAGAACATCTACAAATACACTTGTATACTTACTTGGAAGAGTCTCAATAATAACTGGAGGATCACTGTATACTCCAATACCAGCACTGTTCACTGCTGCCACTTGAATGGAGTAGTTAGTGGATGGATTTAGACCAGGGATGGTGGTTTGTCTGGTATCACCTCCTGAGACATCCCTAGTCTGTGTACTCCCACTCCCCTGTACCCCATACCACACTGAGTAGCCTGTTATGTCTCCATTGTGGTGGATGCAGTCCACTGCCCCCCACTGGACAGTGATGCTGGAGGAGGTCACCCCAGACTCTCTCACAGAAGTAGGAGCAGCAGATGGAGCTGTGTGTGAGAGGTTCATAATAGAGCAGAGAGAAGACAAGAGTAACTCTATGAAGTATACTAACCATTGGCCATTGTGGTGGCTGTGGTGGTGTCTGATCCAGTCTTCCCATTACTCAACATTACAGTCACAGTGATGGAGTACTGAGTACCCTCCTGCAGGCCAGTCAGTTCATACATTGTCTCAGTCCTAGCAGTAGTGTAACTGATGGTCGTAGTGAAACAGTGAGTGTTAGTGTTGGAGTAGGAGATGGTGTAGTCACTAGTAGCTGTCACTCCTCCAAACAGTGTCCATGAGATAGTCACAGAGGTAGAGGTAGTGGAGTCAACAGACACTGACGGTGAATCTGTAGAGTGACATATATGGTCTGTATCATGTGATCATGATGGTGATGATGTGACCAATAGACTTAATATACATAATGGCTCAAACTCTGAAACACTGCAGCCCAGTATAGTATAGGATGTGCCTAGTGCACTAATGGCATTTCATGAATTTTTTTACGTGGTTCCAATCCATGTGTACAGCAAGAAAGGGGATGATGGTAGGCAACAATAGCATAACTCTACTATGTTTTTCAACTTCAACACACATGCACAGTGAACAGTACCTGTGTTTAGATCCCTACAGCTAGGATTATATACATGGACATGTACCTAGACCACTGTTCACTGTCACAGTATCACTAGGGAGGAGTTGAGATGAGGTTGTGGCCAAGGTCACAATGGATATGGTGTAGCTCTCTCCATTCTGAAGACCAGTCAGTAGGTAGTTGTCTGTGGAGCCATCGCTAACATCCTCACTGCCACTGCTGCCACCACTATAATAGATCCTGTACCCAGTTGTATCCCCCAGTGGAGTGGGTGGGCTCCAAGACACTCGGATACTAGTGGGACCTTCCTGGGCTGCCATCAGGTTAGTGGGAGCTGGGGCAGCTGGAGGGAGGATAATGAACTTATGCACCAAATTAATGTGGTATCCATGTACTATAAAATATGACACTGCTACACACATACTGTACATGCCAGAGTCATAGTCACATGAAATGTGTATGCAACACAGTGATTTATAAGCATACATGTGAGTTAATGTACTGTATCACTAGCACCTTGTACAGTGTAAGTAGCTGAAGCTGATGAGGATGAGGGTCTGTTATTAGACACAGTACATGTGTAGGGTCCGCCCATTCCTGATCCTCCAGTTACAGTCAGGGTGTGGGTGTACTGTGAAGTCACACGATTATCTAACACAGTCTCAGTTCCTTCAGTGACAGTGACAGAGTCTCTGGTCCAAGTGACAGTGGTAGCAGGTCCACCAGTGGAGATACAGGTGAGGGTGAACTGAGGACTGGCTCCATTGAGGTCAGAATCCACAGTGAATGTCATCACATCAGATATTGTGACTATTCCTAATATAAACAAACAATATCTCCATCATTCTTTCACTGACTACACATGAATTAGAGAGTCGGTAGACTCTCTATGTAGGGATGGCGCCGACAGGGCACGCCCATTTTCCAAAATAGAATGGCTCAGAACTCCCAAACGCGGCAGTTACAAACCCTTTTAGATACATACACGTACTCTACGAGTGATTCTGTACCCGCTAAGACCCTCAAAGTACGTAAAATACACAGCTACGATGACTTACGGAAGTTACCACACCCCTCTTTTTGGATTTTTTTGTTCATCATCTTCTTCTTCTTCAGTTGAACTGGCCTATCGCAAAAGCAGCACAAGTACTGGTCTTGGTTTTTACATGAAACGACTCCTTTCCCTTGCATGCGTGATCCTTGACCAAGAGAATCTTCGTAACTTTACTCAGGGCTCTGCAATCGCAAATTTTCCTTATTTGTTGGAAGCCATTTTCTATATGGTCACGTGCACACCTTTCATAGAAGGGTGGGGCTCAAGTGCGCGCGCAGGTCCGCGGGAGTAGAAGCGGGTGGGGCTCGTGCGAAGACAAGCACGTAAGGATTACTCTACGTAGAGAAATGGACACTGTACCTAAGAAAAACTAGTGAAACAAGTGTAAAAAACATTTCATTAAATGTTAAAGGATGTAGGGATGGTAGTGCCAAAAATTAAAGAAACAAGATTGTAGTAACCTGCAGTGAACAACGGATTATGATATGACCATACACAACTTACGTATATAGTTTGGAGTTCAGAGTTCATGCTACCACAAAGATGAATTACAATTCATGTATGCAGACAAGGGATAATTGCATGCAACAATAACAACATGCGTAACCCCTCCCTACATTTTATTTCATGGGGTTACGCATGTTGTTATTGTTGCATGCAATTATCCCTTGTCTGCATACATGAATTGTAATTCATCTTTGTGGTAGCATGAACTCTGAACTCCAAACTATATACGTAAGTTGTGTATGGTCATATCATAATCAGTTGTTCACTGCAGGTTACTACAATCTTGTTTCTTTAATTTTTGGCACTACCATCCCTACATCCTTTAACATTTAATGAAATGTTTTTACACATGTATACATATGGTAGTACACATAGCATATTCATGGCTGTGTGTGTACAGGTACAGACAACTACATGTAGGGATATACAAATGACCAATGAGATTCAGCCTACTAGAAAGAACACAATATATATGGTCCAGCATGAACATAGTTACTAAGCAGCAATAAGGACAATACATGAAATACACTCACAGAATACACACACACACACACACACACACACACACACACACACACACACACACACACACACACACACACACACACACACACACACACACACACACATCTGATTACTCTACCCCACGCTAGTGCAGAGTAATAACAAACACAAGTCATAGGACATGAACATATGAGACAATACAAGGTGAATTCTCAGTATTGTGGGCGAGTGGGAGCAGTACCCACCTATGTTTGCACATAAGTGCGTGCGCACCCCCGGGGCACCCCCGGGTCCGAAATATTGAACTGCATGCATAAAAGATATCCGGTATTTTTGGTGACACGCACTATGATGTAAAACAAGGTGGATTCACTCCCACTTATCCATCTTTCTTCCACCACACACTTATCACATACATAGTGTTGTTACATAATATCAACCTACATTTACCTCCTCCACTGCCATATAGTCCCACATAGACTGTCTCTCCAACTGATTGGTCACTATTATTATGGACAGCATTGGTTGCAATAACACAGCGATATATACCAGATGGTCCAGTAGGATTGTTCCTACGACGTATGTGGACTACTTGAGATCGACGTTCCTCATACATACATGTACAACCACTAGCATCGTTAGAAAAATTCAGTCTTGTATCACTACCCGGGGGAAACCAGTCTCCACGGTGTATTCCTTGCTCATTACGACAACATGTGTCCAGGTCAGTGTGACACTGTACAGTATTACTATCACTGCCAGTTCGATCCTCCCCCACTTGACTGAGGTCCACATAGGAATGGTTGGGTAGAGTATTTCCCCTGAAGGAGATGTAAGGATGTTCAGTCTGAGACTGGACCTCCACCAGAGACCAGAGGAGACACAGCAGAACACACAACAGTGTGGCCTTCATTGGAACCATCTCTACATGGAAATATCAGTCAAAGAATAGTTTATACATCATACATGGTATCACACAGTATGGTAGTACTGTGTATATAGGGATTGCTATGGTCTATCCCCATTGAAAGCCATATATAAGCATTTTGTTCATTTTCACTTTCAATTTGAGGTTGATTTCACTTTTAACGATATCAAGGTGAAGAATAGGTGAAAAATAACCAGGAAACAAAAAATGGTTGATCTGTGATGCAAGATAAGTGTAATATCTCAAAAAGTGCTTTTCACCTTTTTGCCATGTTCTTCATCTTCTTCTTCTTCTTCTTCTTCTTCTTATTATTATTCTTGAAGAAGCGTAACTCAATAACCATAAAATCAATGGAATTGAATCTTTGCATGTGGAAATGTATCAATACGTACTGGGGAATAGAGGTATAATTTTAACCCTTGTAGTTCATGTACTACTGATCGTTATCTCTCCCAGCAATGTATTATGAATGGAGATAACTAATGAGCAAAACTCAGCAACCATGGTGCCTTTCTTTGTTAAAGTAGTTTTTATTCTGTGTTTTTGTACACACTTTACTGTGGGGGGTCTGGTTATTTAGCTTTGGAGGATGTTGTTGTACCCCCTGAGAGAGAGACCATGAAGTAAACTGTCTACATTGTTCTGTTTCCTTTTCTACCAGAGGCAATTTAACTCCAACTGCTTCAGTTGCTTTTACCAGTGGCATCGACCTGAAAGTTAGCATGTGTAGAGATATCATCGCTAATAGCAACATGACAAAAGCATATGTTATTAACCCTTGTGATTCTTGTGTTAACACTCCTCTCAATGCAATACATGTACATATATAGCGATTACGTTGAATGTACGTGCATAGTACATACGTTTTACGTATATAGTTAGCTTGCGTCATACAATAAAACGATTACGTCATGAGACAAGACTCATTAATGACGTCATTTACACCAGCCGCGCATGCGCAAAAGCTTAGCAACTAGCGCGTAACAGCTAGGCACGGAGTGAACTGGCTGATAGAGAACGTGTTGGTATAGCAACTAGCGCTTAGCAAAACAGACGATTCTTGTGCTACTCTCACCGTCAGAACACTGCACACGCGTACAGTGTGTTGGCTCTGCCTCTACGTATGTACCTCGGTAAGCTTATATCATAGATACCATATAGTATCTATGCTTATATACCGTCTGCTGCAGCTGGAGAAACGGCACGCTATTCTACCACGATACTATATACATGTACCACCAAGCCAAAGCGCTGGTGACTGATAGTACGTTGCTAGCAGGTTTGCTTACAGACCACAGGTGTACGCAGCTGTTTCTTGCAACCAAACCACGCCCTCAGTACTAATCACGCATTTATACAGTAGCTCAATACTTGGTCAGATGTTTATGGATATGGAGAGCACATGCTAGGGGGAATTATTGCTTACAATAGTAAAAAAATGACAAGAGACAAGTAAATAAAAAATTTTAAGTGTAGTATAGGAATTGCATAAAAGCTGATGAACAGAGACAAGATTGGGACACAGACATGCTATATACATCAATGTACTACAAGGTATGTTGATGTACACAGCATGTCTGTGTCCCAATCTTGTCTCTGTTCATTTTTATGCAATTCCTATATTACACTTAAAATTTTTTATTTACTTGTCTCAATATAAATGATTACATCATACTGACTGTGTGTTGAGCTGGCAACAGAAGCAGTGGAATAGGATATGGGGGGGAATGGCCCATCCAATAACTACCCAGCTACATATTTGAGTCAAGCATATGCAAACCAGTAGACTTTAAGCTACCACAAATTGGTCGGGTTTCTCCCCCCCCCCCCCCCCCCCCCCCGTTCCTACTCCTATGAGAAGTGTAGCATAAGGTCAGTCTGGTGAAGGGGCTTTATATAATGAACATGACCTTCATGATCCTGTTTCACTTTGTCTTACACTACATGCACTGCACACTTATAAATATTCAGCATATCATCAAGGTACGTATGTCACATATATAGATCTACATGTATATGAATGATTCATATTTGTCTGTTTCTTAGGAACTAGATCTACCAACAGTATATAGTTGTAGCAAGCACAGCTTGTTTTACAGAGGGATACACACAGGGACTCTGACTCCACAAGGCTCATAACATAGATCTACATATCCATATACTGTTAACTGAACACCTTTCTGTCTCCAGTATAGCTATAAGTTGCCCTATCTGTCAGTCGACGACAGTCCACCTGATAGATCTACTGTTGACGTACAATGCCGTTGCAGCTGGCGAAAGCTGAAACCTTGTATACTTCACTAGAATAGGCCTATATAGGCTGTTTGTGTCACTGTTCTGCCTGCGCAGAATTGAGAAGACCCGCCCACAGATATACCAGCTCAGCATCATGTGCTAATAGCAACATAGCAAAAGCATAATATGTTATTTTTAAACCCTTGTGATTCTTGTAATACCAGGAGCATATGAACCGCTGAAAGCGGAGAAGGAGCATCCAACTACGCATTATAGCACGGCACGGCAATGCCGTTTAACATATACACCGGATTTCAGGTCCGAAAAAAAATCCAACTACGCATTATAGCACGGTACGGCAATGCCGTTTAATTAACATATACACCGGATTTCAGGTCCGTTGTCGTTCGTTTTTCCAGTGACGGCTGCACATGCGCATTAGGCTGACCGTATTTGCTCTCATCTAGGCAGATATAGCATAGTGTGTCAGTCAGAGTATACTGTAAAAAGGCTACTCAACTTCCTAAGGGGGATTCACCACTGAATACAAAAGCGTTCCAACTGCAAGAGGAATAACACTGGCAGCATGCGCATTATCATTTGGGACAACGGACCTGAAATCCGGTGTAAACATACAAACAAAATTGCCATTGAGTACTAGTACGGGCTCGCTGCGCTCGCCAATTATAGCGATTACGTAATTTCATTAACCCACGGGGCGCATGCGCAGGAGGGTTACTGTGTAGTTGGGTCTGTGTGTCTGTACTGTGTGTTTGACTCTGTCAAATCTCACCTCTGGAGCGTCTGTTCGTCCTGAAAATACTGTCACGTACTCAGCGGGCAACGAAGGTCAAAAATTTGTGGGGTTTTCTCTGAAACCTCTCCGTTCAAAAAATTATGGCGCCATTTGCTTACCCGTGACATCCTACGAGGGAACTGCAGCGACATTCCGCGCACTTTTTCGACAGCATAGCCTTCCAAGGGTCCTAAAAAGGCTTAGCAATAGGCTAAACACTACCTGGAATACGACTGGATGTAAGGCAGCAAGCTTCTTTCTCTTTAGTTTCCGTCTTTCCTCTAAAGTCTTCCGTATACTTTCCGTTACACTTAATTAGAGTGCGTTTCAATAGCGCGTGCGCTTTCAAGGATTCGAGTATGCGCGTACGCCGAGGGTTCTGCACTTAGTGCATTTGAATGTACGTACATAGTACGTACGTTTTACAAAAAATTTAGGAAATTTGAAGTGTAATATAGGGATTGCATAAAAATGAACAGAGACAAGATTGGGACTATGTACATCAACATACCTTTTAGTATAGTATATTGCGTTGTCTATGTCCCAATCTTGTCTCTGTTAATTTTTATGCAATCCCTATATTACAGTTCAAAATTTTTATTTACTTGCCACACTATGAACTGTCTCGCTGGCTACGGAAAGCATTGGCATGAATTAAACACTGACATATATGAATACTATCAGATCAATCAGACTGGGCTAGTGACGGATTGTTTCTGCTGGCACTAGGAGCTGATGCACTGCCACTACTAGGTGTGAGGCTAGTCAAGGTGGGCGGGGTCTCCGACTGTAAGTTGTAGTAGCTCAGGAAAGTCTTGGCCACATTCTTCCCTAGTTCATGATCTGATGTGTAAGTCAAGGAGAGAGAACATACAGTCTGTACCAGTATGTGAGTGGGTGGTGTGGGGATACAGGTCTCCTCTGTGTATGGGGCCTGTGTGTGAGAGTCATCAGTAGTGTAACTGAAGAATGAGACCTCCAGAGTGTAGCAGTGAGTGCGAGAGTCCAGACAGCCTCCCAGAAACCTGAGGGACATAGTAGGGAGAGAGTGACAGCAGAGAGGGAGGGGGGAGGAAGGGAGGAGGGAGGGAGAGGAAGAAAGAAAGAGAGAGAAGGGGGGGGAGAGGGGCTTGCCTTCTCCCAGTCCCTGCCTTCACAATATCCCTGTTAAAAGAAGTCTTTCTCTGTGTGTGTAGAACAACACACACAATATTGAGTGAGTGTTGCAGCTGCTTCAGTAGGGATATTACCAGTGAGAAGTCTTCTGCATGAGTGGAGAGTAGTTTGGGGAAGACGGCCTGTCTCTCAAACCTCTCTTCCTCATCATATACATTGCCATACATGAACCCTGAGAGTAATGGACAACATCATAATGATGTAATGGGAGACTCGGATGATGATGATGTACCTTACCGTTGGTTAAAGTAGAGTGGGCATGTATATCAATGTAGAAATCAATATTGATATTCTGAGGAAGGAAGACATGGTCAACACACACACACACACACACACACACACACACACACACACACACACACACACACACACACACACACACACACACACACACACACACACACACACACACACACACACACACACACACACACACACTTACTGGATCTCTATCGTACTGCATGAGCAGGTCCTTAGTGGTGTAGAGTGTGGGGTGTGCCCAGGGAGAGGGGTCACCCCAGTGGCGGTTGAGGTCAAACCCCATTAATGAACACCTATTACATCATCACATCACAACTCACTATACAAGTTATTGTGTTACATAAACACATTATATCTTCAAACTATATTGATAGTTGAGAGAAAACAGTTTTTCTAACCTATAATTTCCTAGAAAGACACCATCTGGGTTTAACATGGGAACTGGGTGTGGGAGAATGGGAATAGGGATATGTAAACATGGAAAATTGCGGTATGGGAGCGAATATACCTATCTTGAACACGACATGGTCTCGCAGGAGTTTGGCTCCTGGGTCACTGCTTATGAGGTAGTCGATTAAACCTGGTTAGAGAGGTTCCAGCTGTCAGTCTGCATCTGAAGTAACTACAGACCTACCTTGACAGACGAAGGAGGCGGGGCTTTCTCCTGGGTGTACTCTAGATGTAATGAAGACCATTGTCTGGTGGGAGTCAGGCTTCATATTCTCTGGTGAAGTGATGGTGACCATGTCCAACCTTCGCTGTTGCTGGGAAGTAGGATATGAGTGTGTTGTGTGTGTGTGTGTGTGTGTGTGTGTGTGTGTGTGTGTGTGTGTGTGTGTGTGTGTGCGTGCGTGCGTGCGTGCATGCGTGCGTGCGTGTGTGTGCGTGTGTGCGTGCGTGTGTGTGTGTGCGTGCGTGTGTGTGTGTGTGTGTGTGTGTGTGTGTGTGTGTGTGTGTGTGTGTGTGTGTGTGTGACATACCACACTCTTACAGAGCACCTCCCGTCTCCAGTGAGGCAGGTTCATTGCATCCACACCTTCCAAATACTCCTGTAACCTAGTGTAGGTGTATGGATAGCAGTAGGAAAACTGGGGAGAGAGAAGGAAGGGAAGGAAGGAGAGAGGAGGGAAGGGGGAAGGCGGGAGGGAGAGGGAGGGAAGGGGAAGGTGGGAGAGAGGGAGGGAAGGGGGAAGGTGGGAGAGAGGGAGGGAGGGAAGGGGGAAGGTGGGAGAGAGGGAGGGAAGGGGGAAGGTGGGAGAGAGGGAGGGAAGGGGGAAGGTGGGAGAGAGGGAGGGAAGGGGGAAGGTGGG